>MU224540.1:7620754-7711755 GCA_018584345.1 Thuja plicata | reverse complement strand
CGACGCTTCTCAAGTCATAGACGCTGCCCCGCCAATACTGAGCATCAAGAACAGCGTTTCAGAAGGAGTAGAGAGAAACAATAGAAGCTTCAAGCATCGTGGGGTTTGCATTCATTTGTCTTCCTTTATCTTGCTTGTACATTTTATTGCTCACATTTTTGTTATTCGTTTAGTAGTTATTGTGTATTTGATTCGCATTCACTTGTGAACCTTTGTTACTAACCCCCGCCCTTGGAAAGTTGTGGGAATCCACAGAGAGAGGCGTACACCTCCCTCCTAGGAACATCCTTGTCAAATTATCTCATTTCATATGTAGTTAGAGCACCATACAATTGATCTAGTGAATATTTATCCAAGTTATTTCTTTCTTCAATGGGAGAAACCTTAGGGCTCTGACTTTTTGGAAGAGATATGAGAATCTTTTTCACAACTTCATCTTCTTTAATTTCTCCACCTATACCTCTTATGGTATTTACAACTTCATCTACTTAGAGCATATAGTTAGAGAATTCTTCATCTTTAACCATCTTCAAATTTTCAAATATGGTTTTGAAATTTTGCACCTTCAATTGTTTCACCTCAATGTCACCTTTATATATACTATTGAGTTTGTCCCAAATTTCTTTAGCGATAGTGAAATGCATCACCTCAACAAGTTCTACATCTGAAAGTCCATTCATAATTGCATTTCTTACTTTGTCATTATTTTCATATGCCCTCGTCTCTCTCACATTTGTAGGAGGAGTATAAACATAGTTGACTAAGCTCAACACACTGAACCCTAAAGAGCATATATGTGTTTCTATTCTTACTTTCTACAGAGTGAATTTTAAGCCATAAAATGTAGGACCTTAGTGAGATCTATCATTTTCCATCCCAAATATTCCTCAAGGGGTTAATCTTACTCTAGAGGAACATTTCTCTAATATAAATTGTTGAACACAACCGAAGATTGAGAAGGGTGAATTAGTATTTAACAATCTTAATTAAATTCTAAAATATGTAACTTTAATCAATTGTGCGAAAGATTAAAAAAAATCACACCAATACACAAGAGAACACTATATTTACATGGAAAACTCAATTATGGAAAAACCACTACAAGAATTTTTCATAGTATATGAAAAGTATTATAGGAGGCTCTTTGTCAGACTTGCAACCAAGACACAATATCTTAGGGAAAGATACAAAGGAGTCACTACACAAACTCACTATCTTTGAGCAAGATATAGATGACTTGAAGAGTTTAATAATTTTCTCAACACGAGATACATGAAAAGAAGTACAATGAATAAGCCTTCAACATATTTCTTCTAGTATTCTCCTAAAAATATAGATTCTTTTAACATGATGTATTAAGAAACCATTATCAATTCAACTCCACAACTTCCACTGCACACAATTGCATCCTCAAAACCACATTTTTTACTCCTTATGAATTGCAACTAATTCAATCTTCTATTTATACCATCTAAATCATCACTAAACATCAATTAGGTTGGCCAAAACAAGGTACAAGGGGTAATGCCAACAAGTCAACCACCAAAAAATAATTGTGGTGAAAATGGTCCTATCTAGGAGATAAAGGGGACCTACAAACATCATAGCACAATATTCAAGGTGATCCCAAACATCACACATTCTTGGCACACATCTTATAAAGTAAAAAATAGGGCAACATGTAACGATAATTAGTCAAACCAAAACACTTATTCAACATGAAACAATTCAATGTGGATCTCTACATGGCCAAGTGGGATCCAAAACCAACTTGACACATCATCCAATATAATTAGGAATATATTATAAGAAAAATAATATTTTTTTTCAGCTAGAAAACCACAAATAACCTTGAGAACCAACATAATTCCCAAGAAAATATCTCATGTTTCCACAATGATCCAAGATGCCAAAATCAATCTAACATAGAATTATTCATAACTGTAAGTCCAAAATAGACCCCCCTCAAAAATATGTTTGTAAGGGGTTTTAGGGTCCCCTCAAACCTATTTTTTCCTTAATAAAAAATTGTAAGGCCAAAAAAATGTAGTTGTGAAGCATATCACTAATAACATACTTGTGGTACACCTCAATACGATAAAATTGAGTTGGGACACTATACAAGCATTATGATCCTTCCCTCTAAGACACAACACAAGAAACATCAATGTAAATAAATGTGAAGCATTTTACAGACTAAATCTAATAAACACCCAAACTACTAACAACAACATATACCTAAGATATTGAAAGAAACACTAGGGACCTCAAAAGATAGGAGTGTAACATCCACAAAACATACAATCTATGTTCCAAACCATAAGGCCATACCAAAAAATGTAGAGGAATACTAAGCATTCTTATAGGCATCTACAAGAGCATTTCTCTACAAACATAGTCTTCATCATTCTTTAAAGATAAAAACACCTTAGTACAAACAATTTATCATCAGAAGCAATAAGAGAGATACTAAGATAACTTGTAGCATCATACAAGCATCTGTACTAATATCATGCTTCTAATCCTTGTCTCAAAGCAACATACCAATACCAGAGCAACATTACATCCTCTATACATCCCACATTCAATAGACTCCACATTTTAACAACAATAGTAAAGGGTTGACCTCATAATCATCAATGACACCATCAACAATATCTCAACTACAACATCACAATAAGTAGAGGGTTGACATCAACAACAACACCAACTACCAATAGAAGAACATGTCACCTCTCTTATTTTCTTCCTACATGACATCCTTAAGGATGTAGCTTTGTCATTATGTTTGTGGTGGCACCTTTGTTTAGTTGGATGATAACTCTTTTTTGATGCCTTGGTGTGGCTTTGAATGTCTTGTTGTGGCTTTATGTGATTGATTGTGATTTCCTTATGCTTGGATAGATATATGTTTTTATTTTATGATCATGTTGGACTCGAGAGGTATTGGTGCCTTCTTGGTGGTATTATTTATGTGTTTTCATTGGAAAGTTGCTTATTTCCTTGTGCCTAGGTGTGAGAACCATTGTGCAATTGCATGCTACACACCATATTTGGGTTGCTAGACCATTTGAGAATGTTATTATGATTGAGTGTCAACATTGTGAGATGCAACTAGTTTAGTACATTCTATTGTTCTTATTGATATCACAACAGATGTAGATGATAGAATATAATTATAATTTCAATGATGATCCTATTTGCATGATGTTAAATCATGATATCTGGTTTATTTTATATCCAAGGATATTTTTATTATGTTTATCTTTCTATGATTTCATGAGATTCACTAATGTTTGTGTCAATGATTATAGAGATGTTTTGGTCAATTTACTGATAGATGTGTCAGTGGTCATCCAACTTTTGTACCTTACTATGTTTATTTTTATTTGTTTCAAGATTTATTTGATATATTGATGCAAAGGAAGGACTACTTTGTCAAACATACAAAATCTAATCATTTACATTCTTGATGCATTCTAGATTCATAACTTAGGCACATTGATTCTTTGGCCTAATTGACATAAATTATCCAAACTTCACCAAGGACATAAAATATTGACCTACTTATGGCCTCTCACCACGCATATTGAAGGAATACAAATCATCATTACATCAAACAACTCGAACAATGCATTATTTTGCTAACAACTTAACAAGTTTTACAAATTTTAACCCCTAACTCAAACTAAAAAACAAAAAAGTGTAAAACCAAGACCCACATGGCCTAGATGGTCTACAAGGATCTTATTTGCACAAATAATCCCAAACCC
This sequence comes from Thuja plicata, assembly GCA_018584345.1. Taxonomy (NCBI): domain Eukaryota; kingdom Viridiplantae; phylum Streptophyta; class Pinopsida; order Cupressales; family Cupressaceae; genus Thuja; species Thuja plicata. Next base: position 7,707,982 of record MU224540.1, on the reverse strand, counting down.
AAGGTCGGAGAACTAGCTCCAACCATTTTACAACCCAAAATTGTACTAGGAAATTCAAATTGATTTTGGAAGGAAATTCCAAATTTTAATTCCTATAATTAATGACCCAAATAAATGAACCTCAAAGATCTCATAAGACCTACACCAACATAAAACATGGACCTTAACAATAAAATAAATAGAAAATGCATCAATAATAGATGCTCCTACATCATACTCCCAAGGAGAAAGAAAGAACTTGGGTTCCACCTGAGAGAAGGTGTGCAATGGTCCTTCCATGATTTAGAATCTCTGCTTCATTAATCCATGTGGCATCCTCTAGTGGTAATTATTTCCATTTGACCAAATACTGAAAGTATTGTTGTCCCCTAGTCTTCTTGCTTGCTTTTGTGTCAAGAATGCATTCTAGTTGAGGTAGATTTTGGTGTTGTAGGTCCCTTGACCAATCAACATCCAAGGGATGATGTAAATATGCTCCTCCATCAATCATATAATATCCTTTGTAAGGATATAGATCAACATCATTGAATATGGGTAAGATTCCAATAGCAATAGGTAACTCAATCTCATATGCATTGTTAGAAAACTTCTTCACAATCCTACAAGGACCTAGCTTTTTTATCTTCAATTTTGTATACTCACCTCATGGAAACATTTCCTTCTTGATATGTGCAAAAATAAGATCCCCCATCTAAAAATTGACCTCTCTCTTCTTCAAATTTTCCTTTTGCTTGTATTTCTCAACACTAACTTGTAAATTTTGCTTCACCTGTTCATGAATCTCTTGCATAGAAATGAAATTTTTTTCCCCTTTAGCACTTATCCAAACCACTGATATCCCTTAACTCAAAAAATCCTCTAGGCCGCATGTTATAAACCACTTTAAATGGGCTCTTACCAATGCACTGGTTCACTAAATTATTGTAGGCAAACTGAGCTTGGGTTAAAACAAGTTCTCATTGATTAGAATGATCCTTTGAAATGCATCTTAGGAGGTTACCTAAGATCCTCTTGACCACCTTATTTTGATCATGTATTTGAGGGTAGTAGGAAGAGCTAAAAATGAGATTGGTACCAAGTTTCCTCCATAATGTCCTCCAAAATTATCCTATAAACTTGGTGTTCCTATCCAAAATAATGCTCAAAGGTAACCTGTGAAGTCTAAAAACCTCCTTAAAGAAAAAATGTGCAACATAGGAGGCATAATTTTTGCTCTTACAAGGAATGAAGTGAGCCCTTTTGGAGAGTTGGTACACAACAACATAAACTAAATCAAATCCCATGTGTGTATTTGGCAATCCCATGACAAAATCCATACTCATAGATTCCCAAGGCCTATTGGGAATAGGTAAAGGTTGATATAACCCTACATTAGTGTTTCCCCCCTTTTCTCTTTGACATGTTTTACATCTCTCCAAAAACCTTCTCACATCATTTTTCATCCATGGCCAAAATTAATGTCTCCTTAGCTTCTCCAATGTCTTGTTAAGCCCAAAATGACCAGCCAAACTCCCACAATGCTTTTCATTGATAAGGTTTTCTCTCATGGAATATTTAGGCACACAAAGTTGGGATCCTTTAAACAAAAAACCATCTTGAAGAAGGTATTCAAGCCACTTGTCATTGGTACTGCTACTAGGATTCTTGCAATACTTATAAATGTCCTTAAAATATACATCATCTTCATACATACCCTTGAGTGCATCAACTCCCACACTTTGTAACTGAATCTCTTCTACCATTAGTTCTATCATACTTAAAGCATCATACACCTTATTGTTCTATCCCTTCTTGCTCTTGATGGTGAAAGTGAAGTTTTGAAGGTACTCCAGCCACTTGACATGCATTTGACTAAATTTATCTTAGTTATTGATGAATTGGAGGGCATTGTTATCAGTATAGACCACAAATTTCTTTGGGAGAAGTTAATGTCTCAATTTTCTCAATTCTTACACCATAACATACATTTATAAGTCATATGAGGACTAATTCTTCTTAGAATCATTCAAATTTTCACTAAATAATGCAATATGTTTATTTTCTTGACTAAATAATGATGCAAAGGAAGGACTGCTTTGTCAAACATATAAGATCTAATCATTTACATTCTATTTGCATTCTAGATTCATAACTAAGGCACATTAATTATTTGGCCTATTTGACATTTATTATCCAAAATTCACCAAGAAAAAACAATATTGTCCTACTTATGGCCTCCCACTATACATATTGATGACATACAAACCATCATTGCATCAAACAACTAGAACAGTGCATTATTTTGTTAACAACCAGACAATTTTTTTTAACAACTTAGCAAATTTTACAACTTTTAACCCCTACTCGAACCAAAAAACATGAAAGTGAAAAACAAAGACCCACATGGTCTACATGTTCTACAAGGACCTTATTTTCACAAATAAGCCCAAACCCAAGGTTGGAGAACTAACTCCAACCGTTTTACAACCCAAAATTTTACTAGAAAATTCAAATTGGTTTTTGGTGGGAAAATCCAAATTTTAATTCCTAGACCTAATGACCCAACTAAATGGACCTCAAAGATCCATAATGACGTAGATGAAATAATCTTGTGTTAAACATACAAGATCTAATAATTTACATTATAGGTGCATTCTAGATTCATAACTTAGGCACATCGCTTCTTTGGCCTTTTTGATATACATTATCCAAGCTTCACCAATAATATACAATCTTGGCATAATTATGGCCTCTCACTATTAATATTGATGCCATAAAAATAATCATTACATCAAACAACTTAAACAATGCATTATTTTGTTAAACCCCCTTCAACTAGGACTTTGCAATAGTTACACAACAAAATGAGACCGACAATCCTAAATAACTTGCACAAATAAACTCATCAAGACTTTTACTTTGGAGAGAATGTGGAAAGAATTAGGGGAGACCTTTACACAAATTTTTGATAATTTCAATTGTGGCAACTCTGATTATGAATTTAATCTACTTGTTGGAAACCATAGGTAGGGTTAAGAACAACCAACACCAAAAATGCTATAACTTGCTCAAAACCTAATGAAATTTCATGAAATAAATTTCATTCAAGAGATAAAATACCATATAAACTTTATCAATCATGTGAAGTTATGTAACAGATTATATAGAATTGTACCATGAAGTGTTTTTAGACTGTAACTTTCAAGAAAAAAAAAACAAATTTACAAGAAGCCAATTGTATTTTACCATATCTTTCTCAAAAATTCATGAAATTACATAAAACCAATTGCATTTGAAATCCAAAAACCATTTCTTGATTTTCCAAATGTGTGCAAGTTTGAACCAAGCCTTAAATGATCGTACAATGTGAATTTCAGACTATTACAAGGAGAAAAACAACATATAATGATTCAAAATTGAGTTTCTTCTCCCATTCAATCTACCTCTCTCTATTTTGGCGTGGGTGCAAAATTATTTACTCAAGTTACATTCATCCAACTACCAAAACAAATCCCCTTGTGCCATTTTTCAAAAGTTGCAACCATGTATGCATTTTTTTGTTGACAACTTAGCAATCTTTACAACTTTTAACCCCTAACTGAAACCACAAAACATGAAAGTGTAAAACCAAGACCAACATGGTCAACATGGTCTACAATTTATTAGAAAAAATAAGCCCAAACCCAAGGTTCGAGAACTAAATCCAACTATTTTACAACCCAAAATTGCACTAGGAAATTAAAATTGGTTTTTGGCAAGAAAGTCCAAATTTGAATTCCTAGACTTAATGACCCAACTAAATGGACCTCAAAGATCCATTAAGACCTAAACCAACCAAAAGTATGGACCTTAAAAATAAAATAAATACAAAATACATCAACAATGGGTACTCCTACATCATACTCCCCAAGGGAAAGAAAGAACTCAAGTTCCACTTTAGAGAAGGTATGCAAAAGTCCTTCCACGCTTGAGAATATTTGCTTCAATTATCCATGTGGCATCCTCTGGTGGTAGTTGTTTACATTTGACCAAATACTTAAAGTATTATTGGCCTCTAGTATTTTCTCTTGCTCTTGTGCCAATAATACATTCTAGTTGAGTTGGAGTGTGGTGTGGTAGGTCCTTTTCCCAATCAACATCCAAGGGCTGCTATACATTTGTTGCTCCAATAGTCATAACATCTCCTTTGTAAGGATATAGATCAGAAACATTAAATATGGGTGAGATGCCAACACCACTAGGTAAATCAATCTCATATGCATTATTAGGAAACTTCTTATTAACCCTACAACGACCTATCTTGTTTATCCTCACTTTGGTATACTCACCTCATGGAAACCTTTCCTTCCTTAGATGTACCAAAAAAAGATCCCCAAACTACAAATTTACCTCTCTTCTCTTTAGATTTGTCTTTTGCTTGTATTTCTCCACACTAGCTTGCAATTGTTTCTTCATCTATTGGTGTATCTAATGCATAGAAATGGAAAATTGTTTACCCTCAACACTTTCTTTGTCCATATCACTGATGTCTCTCAACTCAAAGAATCCTCTAGGATGCATACAATAAACCAATTGAGATGGGCTCTTGCTAATGATCCTATTTATTGAATCATTGTAAGAAAACTCTACCTGAGGTAACACAAGATCCCATTGACTGTGATGTTCTTTTGAAAGACATATTAGGAGGTTACCAAAGATCCTATTGACCATCTATTTAAGGGTGATAGGATAAACTAAAATTGAGATTGGTACCATGTTTACTCCACAATGTCCTCCCAAAATGTCTTATAAACTTGTTGCCCCTATCTGAAACAATGATCAATGGTAATCCATCAAGTCTAACAATCTCATAAAAGAAAAAAAAAACATGCAATGTATGAGGCATCGTTGATGCTATTACAAGTAATGAAGTGGACCATTTTTTAGAACTAGTCCACAACAACATAGACATAATCAAAACCCCTTTGTGTATTTGGCAATACCATGAAAAAATTCATACTAATGGTTTCCTAAGGTCTATTAGGAAGGGTAAAGGACAATATAACCATGCATTACTATTTCTCCCCTTTTCTCTTTGACATGTTGTACATCTTTCCACAAATTTTCTCACATCTATTTGCATCTATGGCCAAAAGTAATGCCTCCTTAGCTGCTCCAATGTCTTGTCAAGCCTGAAATGACCAACTAAACTCCCACAATGTTTTTCCTTGATAAGGTTTTCTCTCATGGAACATTTAGGCACACAAAGTTGCGCTCCTTTAAATAAAAAACCATCTTGAAGAAGGTAGTCATGCCAATTTCCATTGGTATTTCTCCTAAGTTGCTTGTTATACTCATAAATGTCCTTGAAATCTGCATTATCTTAATACACACCCTTGAGTGCATCAACTCCTGCACTTTGCAATTCAATATCTTGTACCATGAGTTCTCTCCTACTTAAAGCATCAACCACGTTATTAGACTATCCATTATTGTGTTTGACGGTGAATGTGAAAATATGAAGGTACTCAACCCACTTCATATGTCTTTGATTGAGTTTCTCTTGACTATTGAGAAACTGGAGGATATGGTTATGAGTACAAACCACAAATTCCTTTTGTAGAAGGTAAAGTCTCCAATTTTTCAAGGCTGTAATATCCCCATCATTAAATTAATATTAATTGTAATTGGGTCTCGATTGATTTAGCTTATCTCGGGCCCATCTTTTATTTTAACGTAGGTGTTAGTGTTGTCGTGTCAGCTTTATTTGTACACCTTGGGAGTTTGTCCGACAAGTATTTATGACCGATGTGTAGGATGTATTTCTCATGTTGAGTTTTGATATTTTATTTGTAATTGCAAATTCCTATTGGGATTCTACTGTCTGCCATTTTGGAGGTGAAAGACCCTCCCTATCTGGTATTTGCAGTTTTGGTGGGATTCAACCCTCACCCTACTCTACCTGTTCTCTTGTTGGATCTGGCGAATCTGAAGTACTATCATTTGATTATTATTATCTCTCCTCGCAAGTATTGATTTGATCTGTCATTGTAGATTGTATTAGTTCCTTACTTCATATTGGACCGAAGACACATTTCATACTTTGTAGGCATCTCCCTCTAGACATCCCAAAACATTTGTACGACCTTTTGTCACAACTGTACAACCTCCCTGTCATCAGCGTACAACCTTCCTGTTGATGTACAACTTGTCTCTGTATGACCTGTCTGCCTCCCTACGACCTACCTGATGACGTACGACTTGTCTCTGTATGGCCTCCCTGCTGACATATGACCTATCTCCGTACGACCTTCTTTCTGATGTATGACATGTCTTTGTACAGCCTATCTACTGACGTACGACATGTCTCCATATCACCTGCCTGCTCATGTACAACTTCCTATTCACCATACGACCTTTCAGTTCAGCATGCGACCTGCTACCATACGGTCCATATCAGAGACAACAAACAAACACTAGGGCACTTGTTTCCAGTTGCATTGTGGTTGGGAACATTACAGTGGTATCAGAGTTGGTGATCTTGCTAGCCTGTTGGGTAGTGAATTACAGAAAGAGTTTCACGTGTACGCCAGAAGGAGGTACCATTCTCTCGATATAATGGGGGAGCCACAGGATTTGAGTGTTGCAGTTATGGAATTATTGAGAGAGTTAACCTGAAGTCAGGCTCAACTCAATGATACTATGATAAGAGGGCAAGAACGACAATGACTTATGGAAGAGACCTTACAGAAATTAACTGAAGGAGGGATGAATGGGGAACACAATGGACATGGCAGCAATAACTCAGTCACAGGGAGAGAAAACTAGCATACACATCCCTGACCATCTATGCCGATGTTTCCGCCAAGAAATGAAGCATCTTGAAGGGAACTGGAGCCCACCTTCATGGAAATGCAGGATCAACTGATGCAGGATTGGAGGAACGCAAATCTCGAGGGTGACTTGACCTTCACATATTACATTGAACTATGAATGAAATAATCAAGAGGCAGTAGCCGTGACTATTACAGTGATGGTCTTCAATGAAATATAGGCAAGGTAAACCTATCATCTTTTGAGGGAACCAAATCAACAACTATGTGAGCATGGGTACATAAGACAGACACATACTTTCAGCTTAACCCAATATTGGAGGAGGAGGCAATCAAGTTTGCAGCCCTCCACCTAGAAGGGATCATGCATGAATGGTGGCATCATGGTATGGTAACCCTTAACCATGATCAAATAACATCATATGCCAAGTTCACGGAGAGGTTAATAGAACGCTTTGATGGAAAAGATCCAAAACTTAATTTCAAGGAGCTTACTCAACTGAGGCAGTCCGGGGTAGTTGACCACTACATTGCTGAATTATAGAGGCTATCCATGATGGTAACAAATATCTCAGAAAGGCACCTGATTGTGTTGTTCATGGATGGACTGATGGAACCCCTCATAGGTTGGGTAAAAGGGTTCAACCCCAAAACACTCATGGAAGCAATAAAAAAGGCACACGATATGGAAATTTCTTCCTCTTTGTCTAGAAATTATTCACACCCCAAGCCACCACTTGCTCTAAAGGAAAGAGACAACAGACCCCCACCGAAGAAGCCATTGTTGGATGAGGCTACCAAACAAGATCTGAGAAGAAGGAAACTTTGTTTCAACTATAGGGAGCCATGGGAACCGAGGTACCAATGTCTGGGCAAAGGAAAGATCCACTACATTGAGGTGATGTTCGAAGGAGAAGAAGACCACAAAGAGCCTGAAGCCAAAGGGGACGGACAACAAGATTATGACTGTGCGAAGAGAATTGCCACACTGGTTTGTAGGGGACGTGCAATTGCGATACTTGCTGACACCCCAATGTGTACTGTGTTCCACGTACGGGGTACACTCCAGGGAGAATGAGTTGTGGTATTTCTCGACAGTGGGGCCACACTCAACTTTATTAATTTTTCATTGGTCAACAAAAAAGATCTGTGTACTAAGGCACATCAAGGGTTTGAAGTCAAGGTGGCATGAGGAAACCTCTTTTCATGTACCCATTTGGTTCTCCAACTAAGCATAACCATGGAGAACCACATAGTAACATACAATTTTTTTGTGGTATATTTGGATGACATGGAGATTATACTGGGCATTCAGTAGATGGAGACACTAGATGAATACACACAAAGTTTCAAGAGAATGGAGTTCTCTTTCGAAGTAGATGGAAAGAAGGTGGTACTAAGGGGAATGTCTAATGGCGGTCTGAAGGAAATATTGACATGAAGAATGGAAGCCATTTTTAGACACAATGACGTGGTATGGGCCGCACATTATTTGGTTTCAACTGCCCCTTGAAAGGACCAACAAGCGTACTACCATGAGGATGAACTCCAGATGATATTGGATAGACACAGTTTGGTCTTTGCTGACATTCCACCTGGCATACCCTCGCACCGTGGTTTTGAGCACACCATTGAGTTAGAGGAGGGAGCCAAGCCCATCATCACCATTTCATACCGCCATCCTAAAAATTTTAAGGATGAGATTGAAAAGACAATCTAGGAACTACTCGACATAGGATGGATCAGGCCCAGTTCCAGTCCTTTCGCATCATCAGTGGTATTGGTAAAAAATAAATATGGTACCATGCAGATGTTTGTAGACTATCGTGTGTTGAATAAGAAGAACATAAAAAATAGGTACCCTATTCCCAAGATTGACAAACTACTGGGTGAGTTGCACGACGCCGTCTATTTTTCCAAAATAGACCTCTACTTAGGCTACCACCAGATACGTATGAGGGGACAAGATGTGGAGAAGACAACTTTATATTGTCACTACAGACACTATGAATTCCTTGTCATGCCATTCAGGTTGACTAACACACCCACTACTTTCCACTCTTGTATGAACCACATTTTCAGCAAATAGTTGCGCAAGTTCCTGTTGGTATTGTTTGAAGACATACTCATCTAAAACAAGACATGGGAGGAGCATATTAGGCATTTGGATGGAGTGCTAGGAATCATGAAATCACAATCCCTATTCGCCAAGAGGTCCAAATGTGAATTTGGGATGATAGAGGTACTATATTTAGGACACGTTGTTAGTGGTCAAGGTGTTCAAGTGCATCAAGAAAAGATCCAAGCTATCTTGGATTGGCTGCCCCCAACTACTCTCACAGAGCTGCGTGGGCTCTTTGGGTTATGCAATTACTACAAAAGGTTCATGAAGGGTTTTTCCCAGCTTGCCACACCCTTGACCAAACTAACAAAGAAAGGATCTTTCCAATGGAATGAATAGGCACAATGTACCTTCAAAAATTTAAAGGAAACCATGAGCTCTTGTCCGATCCTCACATTACTAGATTTCACTGGGCCCTTCATTGTTGATTGTGACGCATTGGGGGAAGGCATCGTGGCTGTACTCATGTAGGATCATCATCCGATTGCATTCAAGAGTCAGAAACTCTCGAGAGCGGAGAAGTTGTATTCCATCTATGACAAATAAATGCTCGCCATCATGCATGCCTTGATGAAGTTCATACAGTACCTCGTGGGATCTAAGTTTTTAGCCCGTATGGACCATAATAGCTTGAGGTATTTCTTGGAACAAAAGGAGCTAAATGAAAGACAACATATGTGGGTAAGAAAAATTTAGGTGTTTGAATTTGACATTGAGTTTGCTAAAGGAAAGAATAATGTTGTGGCTGGCGCTTTATCAAGGAAGCCCGCCATATGTTCACTATCTCAAATCTCGGCAGATTGGAAGACATACCCATTGGTCGAATACTCCAAGAACCCTTTTGCATGTCTGTTGATGGATGACAAAGTGCGTGACAAAAGATACAAGGTGGTGGACGATATCATTTATTACAAAGACAGGATTTATTTAGTACCTGAGTCTAGGATGAAAGAGAAGATTTTAAAGGAGATGCATGACTCACCCTTGGTTGGGCATCCAAGGTACCTAAAAACCTATAGGAAAATCAAAGAAATATTCTCCTAGAAGGGTCTCAAGAACGATGTCCTACAATACGTTTGAGAATGTGCTACCTATCAGCAGAATCAATCTGAGCATACACTACCAGCTCATTTTCTCCAACCATTACCCATTCCTGAACAAAAGTGGGATAGCATCTCGATGGACTTGATCTTAGGGCTTCCCAAGGTACAAGAGAAGGATTGTATCTTCGTGGTGGTCGACTGACTGACTAAGTATGCACACTTCTTTTCCATTTCCATAGGATATTAGGCCACACAAGTTGCAGATCTATTTTTTCATGAGGTGTTTCACCTGCATGGTCTCCCTCGAAACATCATAAGCAATAAGGATAGCCATTTTATCATCATCTTTTGGACAAAACTATTTTAGCTTGCAGGAATGGAGTTGTCACTGAGCACCAGTTATCACCCACAAACAGATGGTTAGACCAAAATTATGAACAAATGGTTGGAAGGATACCTCAAGAACTATGTTTTGGCACAATAGAAGACATGGGTTAAGTGGTTACATTTGGGTGAACATTGTTACAATACCACATACCACATGTCGACTGGCATGGTGCCCTTCAAAGCACTATACAACTATGAACCGCCATCATTTGTTGATATGGCACTGGGTGATAGTCATGCACCAAGGGCTAAGGATTGGCTTCAAGAAGGAGTGGACATTCTGAAGTCTCTCAAGGAAAATCTTCAGAGGGCCCAAAACCAACAGAAGATGTATGTTGATAGACACCAAATAGAGAGAAGATTTGAAGTTGTTGATATGGTGTACCTTTAACTTTGATCGTACATACAATATTCTCTAAAAACTAGTGGCAAGGACAAGCTGAAACCACATTTCTATGAACCCTACCGAATGGTGCAAAAATTTGGTGAAGTTGCCTACGAATTGGACCTACCGAAAGGTAGTCAAATCCACAACATCTTTCACGTTTCTTGCCTAAAGAAAGCGGTGGGTCAACATATCACAATCTCAATAGATCTGCCACCCATCAATGATGGAGGGAAGTTAATGCTAGAGTCATCAAAGATCATTAAAATTTGGGAGAAAAGGTTGAGGACATGCATGGTCAAGGAATTTATTGTACGCTGGAAGGATCTATTGCTAGAAGATGCCACCTGGGAAGGCGAACAGATTTTGGAACACCCCAGTTTGCAATTGCTTGAGGAATAGCAATATTTGGGATGGGAGGACTGTAATATCCCTGCAATTAAATGAATATTAATTGTAATTGGGTCTCGATTGATTTAGCTTATCTAAGGCCCATCTTTTATTTTAGCGTAGGTGTTAGTGTTGCCATGTTGGCTGTTAGAATAACTAACAGGGGGGTGAATCAGTGGCCTCAAAAACTAATCCAATAATCCAACCAAAACTTATATCACAAATATAATACCTCTAATTATCTTCAGTCCTAAAAGATGTATGCCTTGTGTGAATCTAACATATATATAGTGCTCGGTGAATATACTATTTATCCTTTTCTTAAGCTTTACCGAATAGCAGTAAATAAACTTAGTATTAACCGATCAATCAAGTTTTAGTAATGTGTAAAGAAAAACATCAAAGCAATGAACCATATACACATTTGACACATGTATTTTTAATTTGGAGACCCTATTAAGAGAAAAACCAGTTGGGACTGATAACCCAAAAATTTCACTCTTTTGAAGTGAGCTCGGTGAAGAGCCAACCCTATTAAAGGTTACAAACACACTGTTAAGTGCGACCTTGTTAGAGGATTTAAAACTAACAGTTTATCACTTGACCCAACATTCACTATGTTGTCAACATGAAAACCTTTTAATACTCCTTAGGATGTATCTCAATATAATAAGGATGGTTAAATCCCACTCGGTTAAGAGATTTTTTGAATCAATGGTTAAACTAAAACAATAAATAATATGTTCATTAATACAACTTAATCTTGTAGATTTTCATATCTATTGTAAGTCCATAATACCTTTCTGATCAATATGCTCTTCTGTTCCTTTGCTCCCCTCTTGTTCTTTCTGCTTGGTGAATATTGTTGTTGTGTATGCTGAAAACCTACCCGTTGGGATCACGCTAAGACATGCAAACATTAGAGCATATAAACCATATAAATATGTCAAAAAGCATGATCAAATACAAGAGTTTCCATCAAAACCTCCAATGATCCAAAAAAGTACACCCAAGCCTTGTTGATTTTCACTTAAAAAGGAATGTGGGTGTGCTCTCCCAACACAATAACTAAATCCCACTAAATGATTAAGCAAAATGCAAGCTAAATGATCAAAAAGTGATGAACTCAAGAACAAGTATTGATAAACTTTCCCCGAGCTCTCACCATGATTGAAACTGAAAGCTTAAGCTAAGATGATGTGCATATGCTTGAAAGTAAAGACTACGATTCATTCCATTATGCCTAAGATGTGATATCTAGATTCAAACTTGAACTAAAAACATGAAAATGAACTAAAATTGCTAAAATGCATAAAGATTTCTATAGCTAAACTAGCATGATAACAATGCAAAAATAAGAGATGATTTACTCGTCAAGAGCCTCTATTTATATATTTTTGGAGGGAAGGGAAGAACTTGGATGAGGTGGAGCACATGTGGCATCCACATAGATGCCACATGGAGGACACAAGGGCAAGAGGACAAGCCATGCAAAAGTCAACACAAGCTTTTAAGGGCCTTTAAGGTTTGAGTGGCTCAAGTTTTGCTCACACATGTGTGAGAAAATCTTGGGGAATGGAATAGGACACAAAAGAGTGGCTACATTAAAGGAAGTTGGTGGATTCCTTTTTTGAGGAGTTGCTCACACATGTGTGAGAATTCCATTAGTGTTAAAAGGAGTAGGAATCACATTTTAAGTGTGATTAGTGCATGTTTAAGTGAGGAAGTAGGTTTATTAAGAAGGATAGGTAGAGTAGGGTAGAAATAGAGTAGGTTTCTAGGTAGGATTAATAGGTTTTTAGGCTAGAATTAGATTAAATTTGAATTTGATCTTAGTTTAGAAGAATATTAGAAATGTGGAGGAACAAATAAATTTGAAATTTATTTAAAGGGGATTTATGGGGGCCATGTATTAAATAAAATTTAATACATTAGAGGGATATAGTATTAAAATAAATCTAAATACTATAGAGAATGAACTATATAAATTTAATTAAATAAAATAGAGGAACACAACATATATAGTTAATTAATTAAAATCAACTAAAGTGTTATAGGAATATTAATTAAATTAATACAAGGATGATTTTAGGTGTCTACATTTTTCCCCTCTTTGATGCGGCATCGAAAGTGGCATCGCATCAAAGAAAAGAAAATAAGATTCTCCAGAAGAAATAGGGAGACCTAGGGCAATGATGGTAGAGGAGTGTGTCCCCTAGAGAAAATAATAGAAAAAATATTTTTTTGTAAAATTTTCTCGAGAAGATGGAAAGTGGGAGAAAGAAAAATTGCATGGCCTGTTAGGAAAGAAAATGGCTAAAAATAGGGACCACGAAGAAAAACGAGGCCCAAAGGGCCTATAAATAGTCCACCGGGGCCCAATGAGAAGTCATTTTATTCACAAAGAGCAAAAAGATGAAGGAGAAGAGAAGAAATGGCAGCGGTTTGAGAGCGTGCACAGCTTAGAGGGTGGATTAGGGTGCACCAGCGGCTCGCAGATGTAGGACCACCGATGAGTAGTCAAAGGCCTCCTTGTGCTTTTTGCATTTAATGCATTTTTTTTTATCATTTATGACGCCCTTAAGGCACCAAAAAATGACCTACCACGAAGATGACAGTCGCCACACCACCGTCTACACAGACGGTGATCGATAGATCACCATCTCCGCAGACGACCGATCTACGATCACCATTTGCGCAGACGAAGATCGCAAGATCACCGTCTACAAGGGCAGAGACGAAGAGGAAAGTCGGGTGGAGATGACAAAGTAGTTCACCATCTACATCGATGGAAAGATGATGACCTACTATGGAGATGACAATTGCCACACTGTCGTCTACACAGACGGTGATCGACAGATCACCATCTCCGCAGACGACTGATCTGCGATCACCATTTGCGCAGACGAAGATCGCAAGATCGCCGTTTATGAGGGCAGAGACGAAGAGGAAAGTCGGGTGGAGACGACAAAGTAGTTCACCATCTACACTGATGGAATGATGGTAGTGTAAATTGTCATCTCCGCTGATCGATGACTGCAAAGAACTGTTGTCTGCGCGGGTGAATCAACGTCTCTACCGATTGACCCAAAAAGAGATGAAATCAGAGGAAAAGGGTAGCAGAAAGAGCTTAGGGGGCATTTTTCGATGCCCCAGACAGGGGAAAAGAGTTAACTAATACAAGTATCTGTGGCGGCAAGAGGACATAATAGTATTCTGATGCAGGGAGTGCTACCCTACGACGATGACATTATCGTAGGAGTTGATAGCGGAGGAGTAGGGTTAGGCTACGCTGTGTGGGCTAGAGCACGTGCATTGATGACCCCATCTCAGAGCACATAATGCACTGATGTCAGCCTTGATTGAGAGGTGGCATAGTACCACATCTAGTTTTCACTTCCCTACGGGGGAGGCTACTATAATTACTCGACACGATGTGTGGAGGATATACAAAGTGCCGATTCGGGGGCTTATACCTGAGTATTATTTTAAGGGGTTTGCGCCACACATGGAGATGGCATTTGGTCGACCATTCACATATATCCCAATGACATGACAGTGGATGTCTTAGGTAGGGGGTATGGCGGCGAGGCCACGATTGCAGCGGGTAGCCTTATACTTGGTCGGCTTGATAGGGGGTGCATGATGCAAGATCATGCAGGACATGGGTTTCCTCTTGGATGGGCATGAGTCCTCAAAAACATGCTAGAGGAGGAGGGCACATAGTATTGCTGGGGGTATACCATTCTAGGACAACTTTACTATTATTTACATATGTGCGCCTACCATAAGGGTAGGGCACTAGAGGCAGGGGTTACATTATTACTAGTATGGGCATGGGAGCACATAGTTGTCATTAGCCCCATTAGGATGTAGGAGACCAGGGAGGCTTATGAGCCTTTTGCTTGCAAATATAGGCCTCTGATAAGCTACAAGTTGACAAACTCAATCGGGTACTAGCGGCAGACATTGGATGAGATGGGCCAGATAGAGTGGGCACCATACGCAGGATGTGAGGCATGGGGTCGTCAAGACCCACAGTAGCATGTATATGCAGAGGACGGATTTTATGATGGATATTATCTGAGGTTTGTCCAGATGGATTATTAGCTTATAGGATGCACCTCCCACATGATATGCAGGTATATGCCTTCGAGGGTGTGCCGCCAGATGGATCAGATACAGGGTGCAGTACCGGATGGGTTCCGTCATCCACTGGTGAATCAGGAGGTGGCCAGTATCTGGGGAACCAGAGTAGATTTACGGGGGGGGGAGAGGATCATGGATGGTAATGACAGAGGTGCCATGTATTAGGGCTTGGGAGTCCATACATGATGCAAGAGTAGATCCCGCGTATGCACAATGGTGGGCGGCACACATGTCGATCAGATTGACCATTCCTGGTGTAGTGCAGGCGGATGAGCAACCGAACGAAGGAGAGGAGGGTGGAGGGAAGGATGAAGATGATGGGGATGGAGGGGATGATGGAGATGGAGGAGATGAGGGGAGGAGGGTTTGACTGAGAGTAGTTTTCCCGAGGCGACGAGGACAACTATATATAACCGCAGGGAGATAGCCACCAGTGATCCTAGATATACATGGACAGGTACCGGGATAGGGACAGGGGCCATAGGGATAGGGGCTACAGGGATATGGGCCATAGGGGCCACCGGTAGGTTATATAGCCTAGGAGGTTCATGACACCATAGTGGCAGAGTGGGACAACCCACAGACAAACCTCTAGAGGGTACAAGGGCTATTAGCCATAACACATGCGATAGAGAGTAGCGTACAGGCAAAGCTGGTGCAGGTACAGGGACTACTGGCCACCTCTTAAGCCATAGAGAGTATTCTATAGATGGAGCTGGATCGAGTACAAGGGGCATTAGTAGCAGAGACAACACGTGGGGATGGGGCATAGAGGGCACTAGACCTTCTGCAGGCACGGGTGGATTTCAGAGAGTTTGCTATAAGAGGACATGATGAGGAGGCCTTGGGAGCATAGGTAGCTTCCATGACCGAGTAGGTAGTGGATCTTACGACACAGAGGAATGCTTCTCAGAGAAGAGAAGAGACTTACAGGGCAGAGCGGGACATAGCCCGCTAGGCAGCCACGACCAGGGGTGTTAGTCAGGTTATAACAGATGCCTTTGCAGCCCAGAGAGAGGCAGGGAGTGTTGGTTCTTTTTTACACTATGATAAATAGACAACAACCTTTTCACCCTTTGATGTATTTTAAAGAGTAGCCAACTCCCGATATTCAACCAAGACTGAAAAGGACTAATTAACAAGGATGTGGATCCATCCTTCTACGCTTTAGGTTCTGCAAAACCAAGGGGGACACCCTTCAACACCCTCAAATATTTAGTAAGGTGTAAATCAACAGAGATCTCACAATGGCTCAACACGACTGAGAGATACTAGATGATTGGCTAATCACCCATTGAATGTCAACCTTCAAGTGGAGCATGAGATTAATACAACACCACAAACCACATAAAACCTTTAGATATGTCAGAGTTTATGTTTAAAATGCAGAATATAACCAAGATTGAACTGAAAATGCATCGGTATAGAAGATACTAATCACCAGCCAGTGCTTTATCTATGGGCGATGTCCTTTAACCAAATTCAGAAATGTAGTAATCAATTATTGTCAATGATTCTAAGCCATAAATAAAATCAGTCCAAATCATTACTACTTATAAAAATTCTCTTGTAGACAACCGAATGAAACTATGTCACATCCACAAAATCATTTAATCTGATCCTAGATCAGAACTGAAGACTGATAACACATACATAAGTAAACCCTATGCAGAGAATTAGAAAATTCAGACTTCACAAGACTGGCACCAAGGAGAGATATGAATCTTGAACTTCTGTATTAAGTATGAAAAATTACATTACTGCACACAAATTTGCAATCAGACAAATACCTGTTCAATAAAATGCAA
The DNA here is from genome assembly GCA_018584345.1 of Thuja plicata. Lineage (NCBI taxonomy): Eukaryota > Viridiplantae > Streptophyta > Pinopsida > Cupressales > Cupressaceae > Thuja > Thuja plicata. The sequence goes on along the minus strand of MU224540.1, from coordinate 7,690,907 downwards.
AAGACCAATGACATTCTATTCTACCTGAAATAAAACTAGTATAATCAATGCTATATCCCTAATGTAGAACCATGAAATAAATGGAAACTCCTAGAGCCAGTACTCTGCAACTCTCCGTGGAGACCAAGATTTGGAACCCTGTATAATGGCAAGAAAATTGAATATGTACAAAAAGAAAATCTCCATATTGCTCCTCCAACAAACACCTATCCTCTTCCCAAAAATATCTGAAAACTGCCCTACCTCAACTGCTTAAAATCTAATTTTAAGCTGAGTCATTCTTTCTTCATTCTGTCCAAACTAATTTGATCCTGCACCAAAATGGACTACAAAACTAGAATAATCATTTTGAAACCTTTCCAATGGTATATGATACTTGGTATTTTGATTAAAAATTCCCCCCCTAAATCAATAATCAAACTTTTCTTCTTTCCGGTGCATATCTCTTCAATAATTTGAAATATTTGAATTTATATGTCAATTCAATAGTTAGACTATTGAATTGAAATGATTTTTCATTTTAATATTTCAATTTTATATTTTACCTTATCCTAGGCACCTACATCATCTGCCCTGTCTGGCCTGCCACCTATCCAAGTGCCACATGGCATCGTGTCATGTTCGCTTGATAGTAACTACCTTGCATCTTTCTCTTTGAGGATTTGCAACAATCGTCCATCTTACCTGCCTCAGGATGCGTGCAATCTTGGATGATCTCTTGCACGACCGCCACCTTATCTCCACTTGTACGCCACCTCAATTGCACTGTTGTCACCCCTGCCATGTGTCGACGTGACACATTCCCTTAAAGATATCTTCCATGCATCTTTTGGATAGCGCCATTGCACCGACTGTCCGATCTTGACCACCTTAGGATCCATGCCCAATTTGCAAGCCGATCCACCATGTCACCTACCACATCACCTCTGTGAGGTCCATCAAAATTTGGTTTTCATTGCCTATCATCATTGGTATGATTTTTGAGGTGCTCCTCCTGAGCCTCTGGGTTGCTTCTTCATATTAGATATTGTGTGTTCGTTCTTATAAACATATTGATTCTCCCTCCCACCAGCAATGTGGGACTAAACTCTTTGAAGTTTTAAAGCTTTTTTCACATTTTTGCCTCAAAATTAAGGGGCCCATCATGCACTTTGAATACTCCAGCCGAGGGGCCTGCCAATAGGCCTCTTGGCTTATTTCTTATTTCACATTGCAAGTTCCAAAGTATAAAAACTCTAGAGAAAACACTTACCTACTTAATGTGGGATAATGTTGTTTAAGCATTTTCAAAATTTCTAAGCCCGCGCAGACTCTTTTATGCTTATGTGTTACTTGGCATTTAAATCTTGAAAGCATCCAAAACATTTTCAACACCTGCGTGCATCCTTACAGGGAAGACATATGCACTGGCCTCTCATTCTGTCAAACTACGCAGCCTTTTGGCGATGCATCTTGTCCAATATTTTGTTTTCTTACTCACAAATTTCAATCTGTTTTATCAACTCTTGATTCCTATTTTGTAAATCATCAACCATTGATGCCTTTGCCAAAGCAAACCACACAGTTTTCTCTACTTCAAACAATGCTACCTCTTTAAACTTCATAAGTCGATCCAAAGCCCCGTTGTCATCTTGCAACTATGCGATCTCTTGACATTCAAGTTTCAATTCTACTTCAAGAGGAGTAAGAGTTTCTTCCATAGGTGGCATATCTTCATCGTTTTGAGCAGCATGAACTCTTCAAAGAGTTGCTTCAGCTACAAATTGAGCTGCTAAACCTGATTTCTTGTCAACATAGTGCATGAGGTTCTTTGCTTCCATCTTGTCTCCTGTCATCTCATTTGCAATGAGGTTATTAAACTTTGAAAATCTTCCAGCTAAATCTACGCAACATCTGGCAATTACAAAAGCCACATAGTATTTTTGTATGTTTTTAAAAAAAAAATTCCCCCCACATGCTTGCATAGGCTTTCTCATTGAATTGCGTAGCATTTGGCATGATCTTCCCTTCCAAACATAATGCGCAGGCTTAGATTTATAGTTGCCAATGAACATGTTCTAAAATGCCTCCATGTGTTTTCCAGTGTGATGCATGTTCTTGGTTTAAAATGCCAATTGAATTTTCTTATCAAATGTTTGTCTGCATCCTCCATGTGTGGGCTCCTCCTTTGGTAACTGGATTTGCTTGTTTTTATTTCCAACGCAACCTTCATGTTCCCCCGCGCATGGTTCTTGAACCATACACACGCCAATAGCATTTTTTTGAAAGTACTTAATACTTTGCATTGCACTGGCATTTCACTTCTTTATAATTGAGAATTGTATAAGGTATATTTCAAAATGTTTAAAAAATCCTTCTTCTATGTTTGTGCAGTCATTAAACAATATCCTCTTTGTTTCTATGCACTAGATTTTGGGGATTGCATTAGCCCTTTTAAAACTGATAAAAATGTTCAGCCCGTCTGATATTCCCTAGCGCAGCTTTCCCTTACTATATTACCTGGCAGAATAGGATTTGAAATCCACGAGTCTGAGATAGGCTGATCATCTCTTTGTGCTAATCCTTCCACAAGCCTACTATATTCTCTCCGTAGTCTATCTGCATATGAGGCCTTGAACCTTCTTATCAACAACTTCGTCCATCTTATTAACATTTCTTGTAGCTCCAGTGAGAGTTTACTCCCTGATATTCATGCTAAGTGCCTCAATACAAACATTATCAATATTGTGTGCTTCAGCAAACACCACAATACACTCTTTTTTCATTTCCCTTGAAATAATACCGGATACCTTGGGATCAAGCAAATATTGATAATTATAAACAACAAAGTTTGCAAACTGGACCATATGTCGTGCCAAAAAATAAGGGCACCAACCTTTCACCCTACCAAAGTTTTTGAGGTCATGAAGTGTATAAACTCCAAGGGGAAAAATTGCTTCAGCCCCTTGCTTGTCATAATTTTTGTAAAATTGACACGTTTCAATATTATGGTTTTCTACCGCCAGAGCTCTAACCCAAGAAGCTGTAAGCTTTCTGCAACCTTCAACGGTGAGTCTTTGTTCTCCTTGTGCAAGGTGTTAATCTCCTTTCCTACGCACTCCATACTGCACAAATATCACCTTGGTGTTTGGCATGGGAAAAAACCCCTAATGTATTTGTTCTTCATTACATTTTCCAGTTGTATTAGCATTGACCTTTATTCCTTTTGGTATTACGCAGGGTTCTCCACATTATGTCTGCAGCAACGAATTACAATTTGTAATTGAAATATTTTAAATTTATTCCATAGTCAGTACTCTTGAATGTCACTTTAGTCTTTGACAGACCAAACTTAATCAACTATGCAACTTGGATTACCGAACTGGCAATCACTTAAAACTGACCTTTACAATTCTACAAATTTAACTCATTAATGGCATCTGGCCTCTGGGGCTGGCCTTAAAAAACTGACAAAATCAAGTAACCAGAACATGGTGCTGGGCACACACGTTCCATGGTTAACATTCTTCCAAATTTAAAAGTGACATGTGACAAAAATTAACAGGTCAAAAGATTTTTAAAAACCAAGTTGCCTCTTCAGAACTATTATGCAAATTACCCTGTCAAGTAACAATAAAACTCATTTGGTTGTGACTTTGAAGACAAGTCAAGCGACCACTTGAAGACCTGAGCTTCTAGATATTGGAATTATGTTATCTAGAGAGCATGAATACAGAAGGTCAAATCATGATGATCAACCGGTCACATTTGGTAGATCCTTGAAAGTAGCCACTTGGAACTTACAGAAAAAGAAGACGTGAGAAATACTGATTTCTGCAAATGAAAAGACTCTGGAAAAGTGTGCATACAAGATCTTCAGGACCTGATACCTTGAAAATTTGAAGTAAATTTGGTCTATAATGTGGGGGTACCATTTTATTGATATGACCAATCACGGTATTTAAGATATAACATCACGAACAGGGCCTCTGACTAAAATGTGCAACTGATCTGCATTAAACTGTTAGAAACTGCAAATGGAATCATATTGGCAAACTGCCCAAACAGATTCATCATGGCCTAAAAATATTCATGGTAGCACATTTCCATGCCTACAATACAGGGGAGCATTCAATATTCCATGGCATTCAACTGGGTAAAAACTTGTAAGACCCTCAAAGTAGGTCATTCTGCAAATCTACACTTTACACTATGAGAGTCAGAATTAATTGCAAACAGAATGACTTTGAAAAACTATGCAAATGAACTCATGGGGGTCTGAAAATGAAAACATGGTTTCTCTCTCATTCCTATAACACCTTGGCATAATCCTTATATCATGAAAATTTAGTCATCCAAAGATGCAAACATGCAAAGTAGGTCACTTACTAACTACTGAATAAATGCAAAGTGCAGAATGCAGATTTGAGGTAAACACCTTTAAACAACTGTCTCCAAAACTCATCAAATCTGATATCTGAATGTTGTGACCCATTAAATTTACCCCATTATAGGTTTTTCACATGTTCCCCAATCAGTATCTCATAAAAATCATCGGGTCATATTTTACTTGCATTTCAAGTAAGCATCATCAAAAAGTATTCAGGGGTACTCACCTTGCCTTGGAGAAAATTTTGAATTGGTCACTCCAAATTTGTGCCAAATTTGAGAGTAACAAAAGGGAGGAGAGGTCGGGAGGCCACATATTATATGGGCCTATATTTTGCAGCAGTGCTAGAGGGTCAGTGCCAGCTAGCGTATACAGAGAGATCCACATCACAGAGTATAGGCCAGGATTCTCAGGCGTCAGTGGGATTACCACCTCAGCCATCCAGATCGGGAGGGGGTGTGGGACCATCGCAGCCACCCTCATGATTTATTGGACTATTCAGATACACAGTTTGGTAGTTTTTGAGAGGTAGACACATATGATGTATATGATGGACATTTTGTGATATATATAGACATTTATTGCGGTGGATCTATATGATGCTTGTGGATGTGTTATGATTCTATATGCCTATGTATACGATTTTATGACTAACATGCAGGATGGGATGGATTTATATGATTATGCTAGCCTATTTGTGGTGTAGGGATGTGATGTAGATGATGGTTAATAATATACATGTAATGGATTTTTAGTTTATGTATGTAATGTGATGTGAGATGTAATGATTCTAATGGTAGATGGTTATAATGTATAATGAATAATGGATGCAATTGTAAAGATTTTAATGATTAATGATAATGAATGTACGTGAATTGAGTTAATAAAATGATATGTAATGAATGAATAAATAAAATGAAATAAATTGAATGTAATGAAGTGAGGATTAATAATGCAATGAAATAAAATGATAACTAATGAATTGATGACCAATGAAAGGCAATGCAATGAAAATGAAAATGAAATGATAACCAATGAAATGATGACTAATGAAATGTAATGCAATAAAATGATAACTAATGAATTGATGACTAACGAAAGGCAGTGCAATGATAAATAATGAAATGATGACTAATGAAATGCTATGTAATGAAATGATAACTCATGAAATGCAATGCAATGATAATTAAACAATATAAATAATAAAATGCAAAATAATGTAACTAAAATGTAAAGTAATGAATGCAACTAGAATGAAGTGAAATGTAATGAAAGGAAATGAAACTTAGATGCAACCTAAAAACTGAACCTAATGATACTAAGATGAAATATAATGAGAAGGATGCAAAATGAAAGGCATGAGGACAATGTTATTGTGTGTACCAAATAAGTCCAATAAAACCACTTAGGTAGCTGGATCGGGGGAATAAACAAAAACCTTGCCAAGAAAAAAATGAAAAGTACAATATGACCTAGCTAAAATGCAACTAACTATATGATTTACGTGGGATTCATATCGTGTTAATGTTGGAGAGCACACCCTAGTTTGATTTTGCAAAAGGAGGTATGCACCATGTGCTAGAAAACACAAGTGACATGGTTCCTTTGTGTGGGCTAGACTCTCTGACAAATAGGTTGCTAGGAACAAGAATGCAAGATATCAGGTATGATGAGACCTATGAAATGTTGCTATGAGGAGACGCAATACACCCAGATCTTTTTAGGGATTTGGGATGCATGAATCCTGCCCCAAGTGAGACATACATAGTCATAACTGAACATCAAACATAGATGCACTAACAATCTATGAAAAGCATATCATACCACAAATGACACGTATTCCAACATGTACTTTTCACAACAAACCAAGATATGAAAGATCGAGGAAGCCATGAGGACATATTGAAACACAAGATAAAATCAACAAAAAGGCATCCTGACCAAGTGGTGTTTCAGTCCAAAATTTATTTCCATGAACGAGTTTGATGTGAGGATTGATGTCAAGCCGTCATCGGAAGGATGTATCCTGATGGGAAAAAGATTGATTAATTAAAACAGGAATTCGCTGGCAATTGACTGTGAATATAATAAGGCAAGGAAAGTCAATCTGTTTGCTGATTTGTTAGAAACATTTGCGGTCACTGTGTCTAGAATAAAGCTCAGTGTTGTGGGGTAAGCTCAGTCATGCGGGAATGCAATCTTACTGCGAAAGTAGAAAGCGGCCAGGGGACTACCTACACAGATATGGGTAGTGAAGTTATTATGGAAGGTGATGGAGGCTGTATGAAAAGTGGGGGAAACAAATGGTGGATCTGACTACACATGGTGCTTGAGATAGGTTTTCACCATGGTGCCTATCCATTGCGCCATCGAAGTGGTTTTCACAAATGGAAGAATTTATTTCTCTTTCTCTTTTTTTTTTTGATACTTTTTCATGTTTTAATTTTTTTTTTGTTTTTTTTGAATTTTCTGCTTTTCTGATTTTTTTGGATTTTGACAGTTTTCTGCTGTACAATGGACTGTTGAAGGATCAAGCATAGAAGTGCTTGAGATGAACGATATTTACAGGATCATGGATCAGATCTCCCTCTGGTGTAGCAATCTAATAAGCACCAAACCCAAACTTTGCTATGATTATGAAGGATCCCAACCAATTAGGCTCACACTTTCCTTTCTTGTCATGGTTATGGAGATTTTTCATATTGTGCTGGAGGATGAGATCACTAATCTCAAACCGACAAGGTTTTATCCACTTGTTGAACTGGAGGTGGAGGAAATTTTGATACACACAGAGTTGGTTTAGGGCCTTGAGGCATATCTCATCAAGGAGTTCAAGCTCTTGCAAGCGAGCAACTCAGTATTCTTCTTCGGACAACAAATTCTTTAGAGAAATTCTGAGGGAAGGGAGCTCAATTTCGATCGGTAGAATAGCCTTAGTGCCATAAATAAGAGAAAAGGGAGTGGCTCTAGTGGGGGTACAGATGGAAGTGCGGTAGGCCCAAAGGGTAGGATTGAGGCAAAGGTGCCAATCACGGCTAGCATCATCGACTATTTTCTTGAGGATTTTGAGGATAGTTTTATTTGTATCCTCTTCTTGACCGTTGCCTTGCAAAATATACTTGGAAGATATAGGGTGGGTAATGTCGAACTTTCTACATAGCTTTGTGACATCCTTGTTTTTAAAAGTTGCTCCATTATTAGTGACGATGTCTTGAGGAATGCTATAGTGACAGATAAGATAGTTCAAAATAAACTTCAAAATCTATTTTCTAGTAGTGTAGGTGAGAGGAACAACTTTGACCCATTTAGTAAAGTACTCAGTAGCGACAAGGATGTATTTATTGCCATTGGAAGAATTAGGGAAAATTTGGCCAACAAGGTTGAAACCCCAGCGGGAAAAAGGCCAAGGGGTGATGGTGGGCTGAAGGGATTGGGATGGAGCGTATATCAAATCACCATGCTACTGACAAGGCACACATTTCTTCACATAGTTGTAGGTATCCTGTTCCATTGTAGGCTAGTAGTATCCAGTGCATAACAATTTCTTGGCCAAAGTGAGTCTGCTAGAATGAGTCCCATAGATTCCTTGATGTACCTCCTCCAAGGACGTTTGTGCTTCATCAAAATTTAGACACCTTAGAAGAGTTCCATTGAAATGATTTTGGAATAGGGTATTACCAAGGATCGTGTAGCGGGAAGTGTGATGAATGAAGGTTTTTCATTGATTAGGTGTTAAGGCAAGTGGGATATGTCCATCGTGAAGGTAGGAGTATATTTCTTGGTACCATGGGGAATTAGGATCATAAATTTAACACACCATTTCAAAATTTGATTTGTCATAGGCAAGGACCGTAAGATTCTCAACAAGAAACTCACACCGTGTACAGTGTTTTGGCATGGTGATCAGGGACCCAATAGTAGCCATTGTGTCACCTCCTTTGTTGTTTATGCGGGGAATTTGTTGGAAGACCAAGTTAGTGAAATTTTTTTTGAGGTCCTCGATTGTGCCGCGATAGGGAAGCAACTTATCATCCTTTGTTTGACATTCATCCATAACTTGTTTGATAACCAATTTTCCATTGTATGGCCTGATACTAACAAACTGAGAATTTTCCATTGTATGGCCTGATGGAGTCCAAGTACAAGGGCTTCATATTCTGCAATATTGTTGGCACAAGGAAATTGTAATTTATAAGATTTAGGGATGAGATCCCCTTGTGGCATAACAAACAAGATTCCTCCCCCCGATCATTTTAAAGTAAAGGATCCATCAAAATAAAGTTTCCATGAGGTACTCAGGACACGATTAAGGACTGATTCATCTGAAAAATCATTGATTAGTGGATGTTTTCCATTAACAGGTACTTCTGCTAATTGATCCGCAATGACTTGTCCTTTTATAGCTTTTCGATCCACATAAACAATGTCAAATTTACGGAGGATCATAACCCATTTCGTCGCACGACCAGTAAGAGTAGCTCGTGATAGGAGGTATTTGAGTGGATTAATCTTGGCGACAAGGTGAATTTTATGATTGAGCATATAGTGTCGTAATTTTTGTGTGCAGAAGAACACAACTAAACATGCCTTTTCAATGAGGGAACAATTCAATTCATAACCAATAAGAGTCCTGCTAAGCTAATAAATTGCTCGCTCTTTTCTTGTATCATCTAATTGGGACAATAGAGCACCTAAGGCAACCTCTATGGTGGATATATACAAAATCAGAGGATGGCCAACAATAGGTTGAACCAACACAGGTGGATTAGCAAGATATCCTTTTAGCTTCTCAAATGTATTTTAACATAAGCAATCCTATTGGAATTTGATATTCTTGTGCAGGAGATGAGAAAATGGATGCACCTTATCTGCCAGTTGTGACATGAATCTCTTAATGGACTAAAGCTTTCCTTGTAAGTTGTGCAACTGTTTCAATGTTTTTGGCGGTGGGATCTCTAGGATGGATTTTACTTTCTTTGGGTCAACTTCTATTCCGCGCCGTTACACAATGTATCCCAGCAGCTTACCAGATTGTACTCCAAAGACACATTTCTTGGGATTTAGCCGAAGCTTATATTTTTCCAATCGCTCAAAAATAGTAGTGAGGATAGGTATTTTTTATTTTCGTGTTTTGGACTTTCCCAAAAGATCATCCACATAGTCTTCCATGATGACATGCAGGAGATCATGGAAGATGGTTGTCATTAGTCTCTGATATATTGCGCCAACATTCTTAAGGCCAAAGGGCATCACCTGATAACAGAAAGTACCCCATGGTGTTGTGAATGCAGTCTTGTGTTGATCTTCTGGTGTTATCTTGATTTGATTATAACAAGAGAAGCCATCCATGAGAGACAACATCTCGTGCCCAACATTCAAATCCACTATAATATCAATATTGGGAAGTGGAAAATCATCCTTAGGACATGCAAGGTTCAAGTCTCTGAATTCAGTACAAATGCGGATGCCCCCAGTAGTTTTTCCTATTGGCACAATATTGGAGACCCATTCAGGATAGTTTATAGGTCGAATTACTTCTGCATCAAGCATTTTCTGGAGTTCTGCTTTGACTAATAATGCCACTTGAGGATGCATCGTGCGAAGTTTTTGTTTGACCGGTTTCACATTAGGATCTACAACAAGATGATGCATGAAAATATCTGTATCAAGCTCAGGCATGTATTTGTAAGTCTAGGAAAATTTAATTTTATGCTTTTGAAGGAATGCAATCATGTCTTTCTTTTCTTGATCACTAAGAGAGACTGCAATGTAAGTGATTTGTGGATTTGTTTCTGTGCCTAGATTGATTGGGATAGTGTCTTCAATAATCATAGAGGATAAATTTTGGTTCTAATGATATGAATGGTAGGTCATCTTCTCCCTCCTCTAGTGCCTCAGAAAGGTTTTCACTAGAGGATGCACCCTTTATTTTATCTTTTTCTTCATCCGAAGATGCTTGCGAGAGGTTTTCACGAGGGGATGTTTTTGTATTTTCATTTTTTGATTTTGATTTTTATTGTCATTTTTGCGATAAAGAGAATTGACCTAGCTACCGAACTAGGCTTTCTCACTAAAATGGATCTGATGCTCATATTCTCAGAGATTATTAAGTACAAAGAGGGCTAAAACTACCTCATCTAAATCACAAATGTCTAAAGCTGGTGGTGAATCTTGTTGATCCCGATCAATTAGTTCAGTGTTTGTGAGGGGAAGATAAGGGGATGAAACATCAGCTTGTGTGATAGTGAAGACATGGGAAAAGTTGTCAAGGTCACCTTCAACATATTGGAAAGGGACTTTGAAAAACTCTTCTTCGGTGTCTGAATCCGAGGCAGCTAGACAATAGTCCTTGGTGAAGTTAGTCTTAGTTTCAATGGAACCCAATCCATGTCCTCGAGGATAGCCATTTGTTGTTACAATTTGCTTCTTACCAGTTTTATTTGCACCAAGGCCCGTGCCATGATACCCCATGCTTTCAACAATGGGTGTAGCTTTGATGTGTTTTCCATTAGGGAAGGTTATTGGTTTTTATTCTTGTTCATTATAAAGCCAATCAAGGACATTGGATTCCATGTGTTCATCTGACAAAGACCCCCAATGTTCAAAAGTGGTTGTCTTGCATTGCATAAGGTCCTTTTCTTTAGAGGGAGTTAATAGTGATGGTCTCCCATAATATTTTGGGGACAAAGGGAGTTGTCCAATGCATAGGGCACTTTCAAATTTGTATTCTCCCAGACCCTGATCTGTAAAAGTGATCTTTGTTTCAGATTCAGAGGCTTTGTCTTCAGTGACCTTTTCTTTTCCTTTAGATTGATCAAGTTGTGTTTCTGATGTATTTTCTGTAGCTAAGGAAGTTTGTTGAATAGAAGCTTCTTTCTCAAAAGGTCAGTTGAACTCATTCAATGGACAATAATTGGATTGTTTTCCTTCTAGTCTTTTGCAATATTGGAATGGTTCAGGATCTCCTGGAATCATGATCTCTCTACCATGATGTGGAAACTTAAGGCATTCATAGTAGGTAGAAGGTATACCTTAGATAGCGTGTATCCAAGGCTGGCCCAACAAGATATTGTATGGTAGATCCAAGTCTAGTACATGACAAATAGTTTCAATTAGGGTCGGGCCCACTTGTAGGGGTAGTGTGATCACACCTTTTCTTTCTCATTCTCTGTCATCATAAGCCTTTATTGTGATTCTCTTATCTACACCTAGGAGGTCCTCAAAAAGACCGATGTTGCAGATCATTTTTAATGTACACAAATTTAAGCCAGATCCACCATCTATAAGGACTCGTTTGATTTTAGTGGATTGGATTTTGGCTTCAATGGGGAGGGATTTATTATGGTGAGGATCAGGACCACAAAAGTCTTTATTAGTGAAAACAAGATTCTCTTGTGCGACTAAATTCCCAATCATGGCTTGGAACTGTGTAGCATTGATATTTTCAGGAACACGGGATTCATTCAGAGCATCCTCAAGAGCTTCTTTGTGGATAGGTGTGGTACGCAGAAGTTCTAAGATAGATATTTGTAGAGAATTCTTTCCTAACTGGGCCAATAGGTCATAACGTGAAGTAGGCTGAGTAGCAATTGATGGTGCAGCTGGTGGATTTGCATATGTAGAAGGATTATCATCAGCTTGGACAGTGACTTTGAGTCTGCATGTGGTAGCATTACAATCGGTAGCTTTGAGGATTATGGTATTGACGTGAGTTTTAGATTCTTTGATGCGTCCACAAAGAGAGTCAAAACCAAAGATATCATTTTCATTTAGACTTCCACACGTTCGATCATTGTCCGTGATAGTGTTGGTTGAATAATCATATGGGATCATGTTAGATGCAATGTTTTGATTGTGTTGTGGAAAAGATTGATTGTAGACCTTGAGCTTGGCATTGGATGAAGAAGCGTTCTGGCCTTCAAATTTGATTTTTCCATCATCAATAAGATCTTGTACAAAATGTGTGAGTTTCATGCACTTCTTGGTATCATGTCCTTTAATGTGATGATAATCACGGTATTCATTCTCTCGATACCAAGTGAGTTTGGGTTGATTTTCATCAAAAGGCTGAGTGTTTGGATAAATTATCATTCCTTGATCCACAAGTTGTTTAAAGATTACATCTAATGGTTCCGCCAATGCTATGAACTGTCGTCATTGCCGATTGTTGTTATTGTCATTATTGTTGTTGTTATTTTTGCAAGGGAACAAATAAGATTGATTGCGCGGTCGATTGTTATTTTGATTATTGTTCTAATTCTGGTTCTGATTGTTGTTTTGATTTTGGTTCGGATTGTTGTTGTGATTATTTTGATTATTGTTGTTGGATGCTTGAACATGTTTGGCATCAGTCACTCAGTCATTGACAACTCCTTTGTTTTTACTCCAAAATTTTAGTTTATCATTGTTGGAAGGAGTATAGTGTTTGATACTACCTTTTTGTAAAAGGCCATCTTTAATGTCTTTCCCTTCTTGACAAGGGATTCAAACGGTTAGGTGAAGCCATTTTCATTTTGAATGACATCTCGGGGATCAAATTATTTGTGAAGATGTCAATTGAATGACTATCAGGTATTTTCCATGGCATACGATTGGCAGTATGTCTCCATCATTGTAAGAAACTAGAAAAGGTGTCACCATTCTTTTGCTTGGTATTGCACAAATCACTGAGTGTTGCTTGATGTTAAATGTTATATGAATATTGTCCAAAAAATTTCTCTGCAAGATCAGAAAATGTAGAGATTGACCCATAAGGAAAGGCCATGAACCATTCTAAAGTTGTGCCTCCAAGACTCCTAGTGAATAGTCTCTTTAGGTAATTTTTGTTGTATGTAACTTCTTGACAGGCAATGTAAAATTACTTGAGATTTTGTAGAGGGTATGTCTCTCCCTTGTAATAGGCATCTCAAAGTTGGGAGGGAATGGTTGCATCATGATAGACTTATCGAATGGATAGGGACAAATATCATCAAAGGAAAACTCCTTTTTGCCCCCATTCTGTAAACCATGTACAAGGCTTTTGAGCTCATTAATTTTTTGGGTTAAATATGGAGTGTTGTGTGGAATATATTTTGGCCCATAAGCTTTCCCTCCTCCAAGGTGTGCAATTGAAAACCCTATGGAGGTCATACCCACTGTGGGAGGGGCTATATACCGATAAGATCAAGATGTGTTGGTCGTAGATGTCTTCATGCCCATTGTCGGGAATGTAGATGATGTAGATAGAGGCATGAAAATCTGCCCTATGTTGTTAACATTAGCACCTTCTCCTTGAGAGGTATTTCTTCATCATTTGAGTGCTATTATGTGAGATAATGTTGGGAAAAATGCTAAGGATATGTTGGATTTATTCGGGTGTCAAATGGGTTGTTTATGTTGTTGTTGAAATGGGTATTGATGTAGGAACTGATGTAGAAGGTTCACTTGCAGTTGCTTTTCCAGTGTTACGTGATGATGTTGCCTTTGAATTGGAGGCCATGGCCATGCTTGTAGAAGCCATAGCCTTAGTGATGTTACGAGTAAAAAGTGATTCGTCAAAGTCAGTGGGCACTGTGATTCCATTTTGAAGGAGGTTCAAGAAGATTTTTCTGTTGTTTTGACTAATGGTCTTTTCAATCATTTCTAAGTTATATAGATCTCTAAGAAAATCATTCACTTGTGTAGGTTTTTCTTCTTGATCCACTAGCTTAGTTTCTTCAAGCACAATAGCTATGTCATCAATTCACATTGCATGGCCTTGAAAGAATTGAGTAGCAAAAGGATTCTCCTCATTAAAGGAGTTGCTGGGTGTTGCACGCCTCATGTTTGTAGCTTGGGATTGAGTAACTACCATGCAATGGTAGATCTAGAAGAATAAAAGATGAGGAAATGGAAGATGAAAGTGGATGGAGCAAAGATCTTGTTCTTGGATCAATTTGATTTGGATTGATTGGATTTGATTGGTCGATGTTTGATTAAGGATTGATTGATGATTGATCAAGATTGAATGATGATTGATTTGGATTGAAAGGTTTTTAGAACAAAACCTAGGTATAACAGGACCTCATGATGACACAAACACAAGAGGATTAAATTGGATGATATCCATTTCTACTTGAAGATAAAGTTGTGATCTTAAGCAAATAGGACATTACCAATGGATTTAAATAACTTGTGATACAATAATGGTCTACAAGCAGTGTTGTGTTTGTTTAAAGATGAAGGTCCACAATACTTTTGATTAAGGTCATCCAACCTAAGAAAGGATTGATTTGATTTTGATTTGAAGTCCAAAAAGATTTGATGTATAATGATAATGGAAGAAGGAGATATTGATTTGGAAACAAGACGTTGATCTAGTCATATTGCTTAAGAGTAACAAATGCATGATTGATGGGATATTTGGCCATAAAGTTGCAAACTTTGTTGTTGTACATGATAGCATCAATTTTATTGTAATACTCAATTTCATGATTGATTGATTGGGAAATGTGTTGATATTCCTTGGATTTGCGAGTGGTTTCTTTCTGTTCTCGATAAAATAGAGGAGTTGGAAGCTTAACCTTCTTGTGTTTCTTGGAATATGTCATGTCCTTATAGCAAAAAATCTGATTTTGATTGAGCAATTGAAGTTTTCAGGACAAATAATTTTAGGACCTCATAAAGACCAAATTTCAAGAATTTTGGCAAAATTTGAAGCTCATTGTTTTTAGGCAGAGACGATAGTCTCAGACACAGACGACAATTTGATTCAGCATAGACGGTGAAACTTCACAGACAGTGATCTGCATAGATGGTAATGCTAGAGTGGAGACGATAGTCTGCGGAAAAGATATTGTTTTGATGATTTGGCACAAATTATGATTTCTGTCTAATTATCAGTGGATTTTGTTCAATGGAAAGAACTAGTTTCATCAAAGTCAAACCAGAAAATAACAGGCACGTGTCTTGAAAAGAATCTAACAAGAGACAAAGCAACCTTGAAGGACACAAGCAAGTGTGACAAATTTATTTGTTGGGGGATTCCGTTCATGTTTTGGATTTGTAAATTGTTATTCAAGCACTTCAAACACAATCTACTTAAGGAATTGGTGTAGCATGAAAATATTTTCTCGCAAGCTTAGGCACACATGTAAGAGATAATCAGAATACAACCGTCACCAAGTACACAATGACTCCAGTCATGATGCCGTATTAGCCGATTTCAAATGCTCAGGCTGGCACAAATGTACGAGTGATCTTGGGGAAGTTACTATCTTCCTTGCACAAACATTATCACCTTTTGGGGGTGTTCTGGGTAGCTTCTATGCCTAGAGTGTTTAGTAAGGGTCTCCATTCAATTGTATCCTCTATGTGCACACAAGCACAATTTAGACGTATATCCCCATAGAGCGTCTTGACAAAAGTGGTCACATAAACATGATTGAGACCGTTAGGCCGCACTTATGTTAGATGAGAGTCGAGTATAAGCTCAAATGTCAACCAACTCCCGAGGATTTGGACCCAAAGAGTAAATTTGATTAACGTGAGTTGGAGCGGTGTGGCTTACACCTTGTTCTCATGTGGGTCATTCTCGGGAGATTTTTTCCTCAACCGGCAGGCCCATCTAAAGGATTAACTTGAAAAGCATGGATTGGCGACGAGAGGGGTCTAGATTTCTGATTTTCCCTCAAGGGGAAAAGAGCATACTTTCCTACCCAATGTCATTTTCTCCCAAACACACCAGAAACTTGTTCTTTCTGAAAGATCTAATTGTTTAAGACCAAACAAGTGTGTCTAGGTTTTTGATCTCCCAAAAAGGAAGAGAGCATACTCCCCTAACACTTGTTTTGACTCACACAAAAAGATTACCTAGTTATCTATGTGCCTAATAAAAATGCTAATCAAGCATGATCATTTGGTTTATTTTCAATTAAGGTAACCTGCAAGACAACGTGAGTAGTTTCAAGTGATAGTCTTGACATGCGGGCTGCATAAAGATTGATTAGTAGTATGGATGTTTAGTCTTCAGAAACGATGCTGCAAAACCTCAGAAAGGATTAAAAACCCAAAAATCTAACATATGCTAGGGAAATACAGTAAATCTACATAGATGACAGTTATAGAGAGCATACAACCAAACTATGCAGACGCCTGATTACGCAGATGATAATTTTAAAGAAAACAACATTTATTACCTGTCAGAAATATAGACCTGAGAAAACGGTTATGTTTAGGCGCAGATGGCGATCTGCAGAGACGTCCAAGTACCTACGCAGACTATAACAGAATCAAAGAGTTAGCCTAAAAAGCTTTGATTAGCAAAATATTAACACTTTTTATGAAATTTGACAACATTTAACTCTTAAAAAGTAATACCCTATCAGAAATCCAAGAGTAAAAATTTGTGAAATATGATAAAAAGTGTTTTAAAGGTAATCTATACTAAATTGCTTTTTTTTTGTGACCCACGAAGACGGTGATATGAGTGTGTAGATGGCGGAACTGCGCAAACGACGATCTATGTAGGTGGTGCTCTCAGTGTGGAGGTGACTATTTGAAGCACTTTTCTAGAATCACACAAAAAACACAAAAATTTCAAAAATATTGGAACATAAGGGATGTGGGTCCCACCGGGCATGCCAAAATGTGTATGCTGAAAACCTACCTGTTGGGATCACGCTAAGACATGCAAACATTAGAGCATATAAACTATATCAATATATCAAAAAGCATGATCAAATACAAGAGTTTCCATCATAACCTCCGATGAGCCAAACAAGTGCACCCAAGCCTTGTTGATTTGCTCTTAGAGAGGAATGTGGGTGTGCTCTCCCAACACAATAACTAAATCCCACTAAATGATTAGGCAAAATGCAAGCTAAATGATCAAAAAGTGATGAAATCAAGAACAAGTATTGATAAACTTGCCCCAAGCTCTCACCATGATTGAAAATGAAAGCTTAAGCTAAGATGATGTGCATATGATTGAAAGTAAAAACTATGATTCATTCCATTATGCCTAAGATGTGATATCTAGATTCAAACTTGAACTAAAAACATGAAAATGAACTAAAATTGCTAAAATGATTTAAGAGTTCTATAGCTAAACTAGCATGATAACAATGCAAAAATAAGAGATGATTTGCTCTTGGTAAAAGCCTCTATTTATAGATTTATGGAGGGAACAGAAGGGCTTGGATGAGGTGGAGCACATGTGGCATCCACATAGATGCCACATGGAGGACACAAGGGCAAGAGGAAAAGCCATGCAAAAGTCAACACAAGCCTTTAAGGGCCTTTAAGGTTTGAGTGGCTCAAGATTTGCTCACACGTGTGAGCAACTCTTGGGGAATGGAATAGGAGAAAAAAGAGTGGCTACATTAACGGAAGTTGGTGGCTTCCTTTTTTGAGGAGTTCCTCACACATGTGTGAGCATTCCATTAGTGTTAAAAGGAGTAGGAATCACATTTTAAATGTGATTAGTGTGTGTTTAAGTGAGGAAGTAGGTTTATTAAGAAGGATAGGTAGAGTAGGTTAGAAATAGAGTAGGTTTCTAGGTAGGATTAATAGGTTTTTAGGCTAGGCTCAGATTAAATTTGAATTTAATCTTAGTTTAGAAGAATATTAGAAATGTGCAGGAATAAGTGTTACAAGAATATTAATTAAATTAATATAAAGACGATTTTAGACGTCTACAGTTTCTTCTTTGTTGCTCGGTGTCTGTAGAATTCTTGTCTCTGTTCCTCAACCTGTATGATCAGATCTGCATGAAGACTTTTATATTCACTAGAATTATATTCAGCATTCCTATTTTCATAATGAATTACTTGTTTCTTTATATAGACATGAATTCACCATTTATTATCCTTCTTGTTCTTGACGTAGATAGCTTTCTTGATCCGCAAATCTCTCCATGCCTTGCTTTAATATTTAAAGCATAGCTTTAGATTTATTCCACAAATCTCTCATTGTTTTCTGTGCTTTAAATCTCCTTCTTATCCTTAGTTCATCTAATTGATGAAAACAAAGTAATCAATAAGTTAACTCTATATTTAGCTCCTTCCAGCTAAGTTATTTTTCATTTCCTAACTCCAGTTCTGATCGGTGATCAATTCTTAGTTTGCTCGGTCATTGACTCTAGTTGTCCTCAGGCATCAACATTGTCCATCAATCAACACTGTGAATTTCTTGGGGTTCATTTCAGTTATGCTCAGCGTTGTGGTGCTTGGGATACACTGTGACTGCTCGAGGTTCTCTATTCGTCGGTGTGCACTATCCGTTGGTGTTTACTGTCACTCGGTGTACACTGGCTTTATATGTTTATCGATAACATAAACTTTATCTCTTTGGTTCCTTGAAGTCTATGACAATATGTATATTACCAATCAGATTATATCAAGTTGACATCAATGACAATACAATACATTTATTGATTTAATGTCTTGCATTTACTTTCTATAGCTCGGTGATCATCAACTTGTCATCTTCAAACATTCAATCAGTTATAGTTCATCAATCTCTCCCTTTGGCATTGATGGAAACATATTACCAATACAATATGAAATATATCAGCTGTAGTTCATGAGTCTCTCCCAAACTATTTGTTCTATAACCAATACAAATATCTGACTCTCGGTAAGCTCTTCTAGTTTAGAATTGATTCTTGTAGAGTATTCTCTTCATTCTTTATTCCCTTCACTAGATAGATGTAGAAACTTATGATTTTGTCTCTCCCTTTGTTGTAGAATCTCCTCCCTTTTCTAGATACATATGCAGCGTTAATGTTTCTCCAATTCTCTCACTTAGATGGATTTTTCTTTGAATCTTTCTCTGATGTTTTATCTCCCTTTGAATGTTCCTCTCCCTGATGGATACTTCTCTTCTCTCCCTTTGGATGATCATGATAGATATTTAATATGGATATATTCATTGAGTTCATCTCTCCATATCCATTAAGTACATCTCTCCCTTTGACAAGAATGCCAAACAAAAATATATCTTTCTACTGTCCATCAACAACATAGCTTTGTAGTAGCCAACAATTTCTCTGGTGTTCGGTTCAGATAAGTACCTTCTTGTACTGATATATCATAGCAGTCCATCTCTTTGCTTCCATCAACATGAATGATATTCTAATAATGTGTAGGCTGATGTAGTCTCCTAGTCACCTTAGTGACTAGTAGACAAGGGTCCGACCCCTAGTCTCTTCCTTAGGTACTCAAATGTGTCTTTTGGAAATGCCTTTGTGAATATATTTTCTATTTGTTCTTTGGATTGAACATATTCTAGTATCACGTCTTTCTCTTGTACTTGTTCCCTCAAGTAATGATACTTTATAGCAATGTGCTTTGTCTTAGCATGCATGACAGGGTTCTTTGAAATGTTGATAGTACTTGTATTATCACAATATATAATTATTGGATCAAGGATTTCCATATTCATACCTTTTAATAATTGCTTGATCCATGCAATGTTAGAGAAATTTGTAGCATCAACCACATATTCTACTTCTACAGTTGATTGAGAAATGCATCCTTGCTTTTTACTTATCCATGTGACAAGTATGTCACCCATGAAGAATGCTCCTCCTGTTGTGCTCTTTCTATCATTTATGTTTCCAGTCCAATCAACATCTGTATAGACTTGAAGCTAAAATTTTACTTTTTTATTATACCACAGACCATAGTCTTTGGTATTCTTTAGATATCTCAGAATTCTTTTGACAGTAGTCATATGTGATTCCTTGGGATTAGCAGAGAATCTTGCAACTATTCCAATTGCATGTGCTATATCTGGTCTTATATGTACAACATACATGAGTTTTCCAATCATATATCTATATAAGGTCTGATTTACCTCAGTTGACTTGTCTTCCTTTGTCAATTTGCATCTAGTTGCCATGGGTGTTCCAACTGTTAAAGAATCTATAGACCAAGAAAAAAATTGATCTCTCTAAACATTGACATCTCAAACTCTTTGCTCATTTCTAGCCTAGCAATGGGTGCAAAGGTTTCTCCATATTTAATACCTTCTTGTGCATACCCTTTGCATACCAGTCTTGCTTTGTTCCTTATGACTTCTCCATTCTCATTCAGTTTGTTTCTGAATATCCATTTGGTACCAATGAGATTTTTTCATTTGGTCTAGGTACTAATGTCCATGTTCTATTCTTTTCAATATGCTCAATCTCTTCATTCATTTCACTGACCCATTCTTGATCCTCAAGTGTAGTATTTACAGATTTAGGCTCAAAATCACAAATCAAACATCTAGTGTTCACTGACGTACTTCTTGTTCTCATTCTAGCCTTTTTGTCTCCTATGATCTGGTTCTATGGATGGTGTCTTCTGACATACTTGGAAAGTACCGGTTCATATCTTTGTTCATCATTTTGATCCTCATCTTGACCTTCATTTTGATCTTCGTCATTCGATACATCATTGTGATCAATTTCTAGATTTTTTGGTCTGTGCAGCTTGATGCTCGGTTGCATTGTTCTGTCGCTCGGTAGAGATACACTTTTGCTCAGGAAGAGTGTCAGGTTGTTCACTATAGAAAAATATGTTGTAATCTTCCAGTTATTTTCTACTTTCCTCATCATTTTTCTCAGCAAATTCATCCACTTTGACATTTGCAATTTCAATGATTTTGTTAGAGGATTTGTTAAGACATTTATAAGCCTTGCTTTTGGTAGAATAACCTAGAAATATTCCTTCATCACTTTTAGAGTCAAGATTTCCATTTCTATCATCTTTCAAAATATAACATTGACTTTCAAAAATTCTAAGTAACTTAGATTAGGTGTGTATCCATACCATAGCTCATAAGGCATCTTATTGGTGTCTTTCTTCAATTGAACTTGGTTTAATGTGTAGACAACAATACCTACGGCTTCTCTCCAGTTTTTTTTGTGATGCCTTTCTCAATCATCAGTGTTTTGGCACAATCAACAATTGATTTGTTCCTTCTTTCAGCAATCCCATTCTGCTGTGGTGTTCTCGGTGCAGAAACTTGTCTTGTAATTCCATGCTCATTACAAAATTTAGTGAATTCATCATAAATAAATTCTCCTCCTCTATATGATCTTAGACATTTTAGTTCCTTTCCACTTTGTTTTTCAACTATGACTTTATACCATTTAAACATCTTAAATGCTTCTGAATTTTTTTTAAGAACATAACAGTCATCATTCTAGAATAATCATCAACAAAGAGAATGACACATCTATCACCATAAATAGATCTTTGTTCTCATTGGTCCACATAAGTCAGTATGGACTAGCTCTAGAATAACATTAGATGTGTAGGTTTTTCTCTTGAAACTAGACTTTATCATTTTACCTTTTTGACAATTCTTACACATGACATGGTTAGGTTTTGACATGCTCGATAAGCCTCTTACCTTTATCTTCTTTCTTATTCTAACCATGTTGTCAAAATTCACAAGACGTAATATTTTATGCCACAACCAAATGTCTTCATTTCTAGCCAATAAACAAGTGGTCTTAATATCATCAAGATAGAATAGGTTACCTTTTGTTTGCTCACTAGTACCAATCAACCTTCCTGATTCATTATAGATCTTTGCCTTTTTGTTCTCAAATGCAACTCGGTGACCTATGTTATTAAGTTGTGAAACACTCGATAGATTATAATTAAGTCCTTTCACCCAGTATTCATTTTCACATCTGATCAGATTATTCAACATTATGGTTCCTTTACCTTCAACTAGACAAGGTGAGTCATTACCCATTCTTACTGATCCACCATTATAATATTCAAAAGTTTCAAATTTTTCCTTATCTCTAGTCATGTGGTGAGTACAACCACTATCAATAATCTAGAAATCATTTTTACTAACCTTAGATATGAGTGCAGTTTTAACATACCTTTCTTCTTCGTCTGAATAATCCTTCATAGAAACAAATATGACCTCAATATATTCATCAAATTCAGTGTCAGTATTTATATCTTTGTTCTCAGCTAGGTAACAAGCCTTCTTTCCTTTGTCCTTGTAGTCTCGGTTCTCTTTTTTCATATTATCGGTTGCTTTGGTAATCTCGGTCATCACCTTTGTCAAACTTGTTTTCATAAGATCTGTCATTGTTTCTGTCTTCTTTTCTCTTGTTAGGGAATCTAGAAGCAAAGTGTCCAATTTCTTTGCAATTAAAACATACCAATGTTAATTTACCTTTGTATCTACCTTGGCCTCTCTACAATCTTCTAGCCATTAGTACTTCAATCTCATCAAGTTCTTGTTCATCACTATCACTTTCACTATCATTTCTCATAGTGTGTTTATGACTTGATTTACTTAATTTCAGAGAAGATTTGAATGCAGACTCAATAGTTGGTAAGACACCATTGTCAAAGTTATTCATCTCAAATGAAATAAGTCTACCAATCAAACTATCTAGAGTAACATTTTTATTTTCTATTGCTCTCATTTCTTGTACTGCAGATACTCTAATAGAATAAACATGCAGTAAGGTTCTAAGAATTTTACTTATCATTGTTTCTTCTTCAATTACACCTCCTACTCCTCAGATAGCATTACCAACCTCTTTGATTCTGCAGCTATACTAAGTGATGTTTTCTCCTTCCTTCATTATTAGGTCATCAAACCTTCCTCTTAGGATTTTAGCCTTAGCCCTCGGTACATTTTTATCTTCTCCACGTACTATCTTGAGTTTGTCCCACATTTGCTTTGTAGTGGTGCATGATTTGACATCTTCAAATTCAGCATTGGAGAGTGAGGAAGCAAGTTTTATCATCATAGAATTGTGTTCATGTTTCTCTCTCAATTGACCAACTATCGGAGGTCTAGTAGGTAACACAAATTCAGTATCCAAGTACTGTGTGACATCATTTCCAATACATGATAGGTGGAATCTTATCCTTCTTTTCCATGATGAAAAGTTGTCCTTGTTCAACTTAGGCACATCCCTTTTACTCATCTTGTGGTATTTAGCTTGAGTCTTAAAAAAATCTTCCAAGCACACAAGCCCTGATACCAATTGTTAGGATAATTGAGAGGGGGGGGGGGGGGGGGAANGGGGGGGGTGAATCAGTGGCCTAAAAAATTAGTCCAATAATCCAACCAAAACTTATATCACAAATATAATACCTCTAGTTATCTTTAGTCCTACAAGATGTATTCCTTGTGTGAATCTAACATATATATACAGCTCGGTGAATATACTATTTATCTTCATCTTAAGCTTTACTGAGTACCAGTAAATAAACTTAGTGTTTACTGATCAATCCTCTTTTAGTAATGTGTAAAGAAAAACATCAAATCAATGAACCATATACACATTTGACACATAGATTTTTAACCGGTAACCCAAAATTTTCACTCTTCTGAAGTGAGCTCGGTGAAGAGCCAACCCTATTAAAGGATACAAACACACTATTAAGTGCAAACTTGTTAGAGGATTTAAAACTAATAGTTTATCACTTGACCCAATATTCACTATGCTATCAACATGAAAACCTTTTGATACTCCTTAGGATGTATCTCAATATAATAAGGATGGTTAAATCCCACTCAGTTAAGAGATTTTCTGAATCAATGGTTAAACTGAAATAGTAAATGATCTGTTTATTAATACAACTTAATCTTGTAGATTTTTAGATCTATTGTAAGTCCATAATACCTTTCTGATCAATATGATCTTCTATTCCTTTGTTCCCCTCTTGTTCGTTCTACTCGGTGAATGTTGTGGCTTCTCTATTTCTTGGTGTCTGCAAAATTCTTGGCTCTGTTCCTCAGCCTGTATGATCATATTTGCACGAAGACTTCTATCTTCACCAAAATTATATTTAGCATTTCTATTTTCATAATGAATTACTTATCTCTTCATATAGACATGATTTCACCATTTATTTTCCTTCTTGTTTTTGACGTATATAGATTTCTTAATCTGCAAATCTCGCCATGCCTTGCTTTAATCTATAAAGCATAACTTTAGATTTATTCCACAATCTCTCATGGTTTTCTATGATTTAAATCTCCTTCTTATCCTTAGTTTTTCTGATAGATGAAAACAAAGTAATCAATCAGTTAACTCTATATTTAGCTTCTGCCAGCTAAGTATTTTTTCATTTCCTAACTCCAGTTCTGATCGATGATCAACTCTTAGTTTGCTCAGTCATTGACTCCAATTGTCCTTGGGCATCAACATTGTCTATTGGTCAACACTGTGAATTACTCAGGGTTCATCTCAGTTATGCTCGGGGTTGTGGTGCTCGGGATACACTGTGACTGCTTGGGGTTCTCTATCCGTCGATGTGCACTTTCTGTCGGTATTTATTGTCACTCGGTGTACACTAGCTTTATATGTTTACCGATAACATAAACTTTATCTCTTTGGTTCCTTGAAGTCTATGACAATATGTATATGACCAATCAGATTATATAAAGTTGACATCAATGACAATACAATACATTACCTAATTTAATGTCGTGCATTTACTTTCTGCAGCTTGGTGATCATCAACTTTTCATCTTCAAACATTCAAACAGTTATAGTTGCCGTGTCGACTTTATTTGTACACCTCGGGAGTTTGTCTGATGGGTATTTATGACCGGCGTGTAGGATGTATTTCTCATGTTGAGTTTTGACATTTTATTTATAATTGCAAATTCCTGTTGGGATTCTGTTGTTTTCCATTTCAGAGGTGAGAGACCCTCCCTATCTGGTATTTGCAGTTTCCATGGGATTCAACGCTCACCCCACTCTCCCTGTTCTCTTGTTAGATATGGAAAATCTGAAGTACTATCATTTGATTATTATTATCTCTCCTCACAAGTATTGATTTGATCTGTCATTGTGGATTGTATTAGTTCCTTACTTCATATTGGTTCGAAGGCACATTTCATACTCCACAGGCATCTCCCTCAAGACATCCCAGAACATTCGTACGACCTCCTATCACAATCATACGGCCTCCTTGTCATCACTGTACGACCTTCCTGGTGACGTATGACTTGTCTACTGACATAGGACCTTCCTCCATATGACATGCCTGCTAACGTATGACTTTTCTCCGTACGACCTTCCTACTGACGTATAGTCTGTCTCTGTACGAGCTTCCTGCTGATGTATGACCTGTCTCCGTACAGCCTGCCTGCTAACATACGACCTATCTCCGTACGATCTATCTCTATACAACCTTCCTGTTGGTGTACAACCTATCTCTGTACAACCTTTCTTCTCACATACGACTTCCTATTCACCGTACGACCTTTCAGTTCAGTGTGCAGCCTTCCATCGTACGGTCCATATCAGAGACAACAAACAAACACTAGGGGGATTGTTTCCAGTTGCGTTGTGGTTGGGAAAATTATAGATTGAACCATAGCATACATTTCTAAATCATATGAGGAGTATTTGTTTTTAGCATCATTCAACTTCTCACTAAAGAATGCAATAATTCTATTGCCTTGAATTAATACTAGCCCTACAACATACCCACTAGCATCACATTCGATTTGAAAGACCTTATTAAAATTAGGTAAAACCAATATAGGCTACTCTGATACCCTATTTTAAAGATATTTTAAACTTTTATCAGCTTGTTCAGTCCAAATAAACTTCCTTCTTTTATCCCATTTTATGGCATCTATAATATGTGCACATACATGACTGAAATTCTTAATGAATTTCCTATAGATAGTACAACTATGACTATCATGATGCAAGAACATCCATTGTTGATGCATTTTGTATTCATTTTATTGTTAAGGTCCATGTTTTAGGTTGGTGTAGGTCTTAGGGGATCTTTGAGGTCCATTTAGTTGGTTCATTAAGTCCAAGAATTCAAATTTGGAGTTTCTCACCAAAAACCAATTTGAATTTCCTAGTGCAATTTTGGGTTGTAAACGGGTTGGAGTTAGTTTTCCAACCTTGGGGCTTGGGCTTATTTGTGAAAATAAGGTCCTTGCAGACAATGTGGGTCTTGGTTTTACACTTTCATGTTTTGTGGTTTGAGTTAGGGGTTAAAAGTTGTAAAGGTTGCTAAGTTGTCAAAAACAATTGTCAAGTTGTCAACAAAAAAATGCATACATGGTTGCAACTTTTGAAAACTGACACAAGGGGATCAATTTTGGTAGTTGGATGGATGTAAATTGAGTAAATAATTATGCACCCATGCCCAAATAGAGAGAGGGAGATTGAATGGGAGAAGAAACTCAATTTTGAATCATTATATGTTGTTTTTCTATATCTAATTCCTTGTAATAGTCTGAAATTCATGTTGTGTAGTCTTGTACAACTTGGTACACATCTGCACACATTTGAAAAAGTTGTCAATGGATTTTAGCTTTCAAACACAATTGGTTTCATTTAATTTCATGATTTTTTGAGCAAGATATGGCAAAAATACTATTGGTTGCCCTATAAGTTTTTTTTCTCAAAGTTGCAATATGAAAACATGCATAATACGACTATGATACAATAATGATGCAGAGGAAGGACTATTTTGTCAAACATACAATAGCTGATCATTTATATTCTATGTGCACTCTAGATTCATAACTTAGGCACATTGCTTCTTTGACCTATTTGACATACATTATCCAAACTTCACCAAGGACATACAATCTTGGCCTGCTTATGGATTCTCGTCATGCATATTGATGGCATACAAACCATCATTACATGAAACAACTCAAACAATGCATTATTTTTTAAACCCTCCTTCAACTAGGACTTTGTAATAGTTACATTGCAAAATGAGACCGACAATCCTAAATAACTTGCACAAATCAACTCATTACGACTTCTCCTTTGGAGAGAATGTGGACAACATTGGGGTAGACCTTTCCACAAAATTTCATTAATTTTTCTCCTACATCATATATACTCTTAAATTTCATAAAATTCTATTTAAATATTTTAATTTGAATGAAATGATTAATTATGATATTTATTGAGGATTAAATATGAAAGGAATGGTTTCATAACATTTAAATACATAAGAATGATTATGTTGCTAAAAATTCCTTTCATTAGTTTCATTTATAGATTCTTATATATGTGCTTCGACTATTTATATGTGAGCAACTACACTTGATGTGTGCATGTTGTAGTGAACAATTTATATACATCAAATCCACCTGGCTTCACAGGTTTGAGGGTGTCTCATCCCTGGCAATAGCACAAGAGATAGTTACATCGGTCCTTTATGACATTTAGCCAATATCATTCTTATATGGAAG
Organism: Thuja plicata; assembly: GCA_018584345.1. Taxonomy (NCBI): domain Eukaryota; kingdom Viridiplantae; phylum Streptophyta; class Pinopsida; order Cupressales; family Cupressaceae; genus Thuja; species Thuja plicata. The sequence goes on along the minus strand of MU224540.1, from coordinate 7,663,354 downwards.
ATGTATCCATAATTAGATTATTATACCATCAGTTACCACGTAGGTAAAATCCAGATTGACCTTGCATAATTATGTTTGATCAATGATTGTCTGCGCATAGTCTAGTATTTGCAGGTGTCAAAATTATGTGATTTAATATTAATGACAATTTTAATAATAATGGTTATTTAATAATTTACTGGCAAATTTGTCATAGTGGTATTTCATTTAATTGGAATTGATTAAATTGATCCTTTGGGGTTTTTGAGATATTTATTTGGCTTTAATTTATTTTAATTGAAGTGTTTTATATTAACCTTTTGGCTTGGGGGGAAAAGTGCCCTTTGATTGTGAAAATGTATTCATTTTTCACACTTGTTATTTTTGAAATTGAATTTTTCTCTCAACCTTCTTTCTAGTGAATTTGGTTTTTTTCTTGTTTGGAGTGATTGACATGCCATATTTTTGTGGGCAGTGGCTCGCTGGAATCGTGGTGGGATTGCTACAATTTCTTGAGATTTTCGACCACTCTTGTGGTGTTTTGACATTTTTCTTCATGTTTTGAACTTTCCTTCATTTATGAGGTAGGGCTCTTCATACCTCTCTTGATCGTTGATTTTATCCACTTTAGATTGTTATAATCTTCATGTGGGATGATTGTATGCTTGTTATCCACTTGTTGGATTTGTTTTTATGCTCATTTGGGTTTATGTATAAATTGTCTTTTGCAATGAGACTGTGTACTGTTATGATGCTCATTTTTTCTTGATAAATAAGAATGAAAATTTTATTGGATTTTTGAAATGTGCTCCACGTGGGAACCAATGGGTTTTCCCAGAATTGTGAGATTTCAAGTTTGATTTTTGAGAATTTTTTGGAGGCTCTCAATTTACATGGCCTTCAGAATTGGTTTTTAGGCATGCTCGGCATGTAATGAGTTTTGAGTTTGGAAATTTTCCATGTTTGTGGTTATTTTGTAAGATTGGATTAACTGAGGAAATTTTGGTTGCAAACTATGACTATCCAGACTCTTAGCTTTATGTTGGTTGTGTTGAGCTAATGAAAAATGCTAAAACAATTATTAAACTAGAATAAAACCAGACATCTAAAGCAAGAAGAAAAGACTCAGAATTTATAGTGGTTCATCCAGATTATCTGGACTACATCCACTCTTCAAGTAGGGGCATATATCTCTTATTCAGATAAACAAGTTACAATACAATCACAACAGCAACTAGCAATATGCTATACAAATATTGGACAATCAAAGGAAGATGAAAGGGCTGAGAAGAGGAAGAGTCTACAATGATTGGTCTGCACAATCAGAGTGGTTACATATTCCTATGTCAGAACTTTTACAATCTCCCACTTGAAGGCCAATCAGTGCTGCACAGAGATACCCCCTACTTGGAATGATTATGGCTACATCGTGACAATGCCGAGAGAAGCTCTACATAATTTGAACTTCTCTCAAGGTACAACCTTGGTGAATGCATCAGCTGGATTAACCTTTGTATCAACCTTCTCTAACTGTAACCTTCCCTCTTCAAGAGCATGACAAATGAAATGAAATCTGGTTTCTATATGCTTCGTGCGACTGTGGAATGCGGAATTTTTTGCCAAATGAATGGCACTATTGCTGTCAGAAAATAGAGTAAAGTTGGATTGTTTAAATCCCAACTCTCCAAACAATCGCTGTAACCATATCAACTCTTTAGCTCCCTCAGTAAGAGCAATGTATTCAGCCTCGGTAGAGGAAAGAGCAACTACTTGTTGCTTCCGAGAAGTCCGGCTAATCGCTGCCCCGACAAATGTAAACACATAGCCTATTGTTGACCTCCTGTTATCTGGATCTCCAACCATATTAGAATCAACATATCCAGAAATATAAGGAGTCTTGCTATTAAAGCATAAAACATGAGAGGAAGTGCCTCTCAAATACCGAAGAATCGATTGCACTGCTTCTCAATGAGTTTTTCTGGGATTACTCATAAAACCGCTCACAACTCCCACTGCATGGGCAATGCCCAGACGTGTGCACACCATGGCATACATTAAACTGCCAACTGCTGAAGAATAAGGAACACTATCCATTTCTGATTTCTCTTGTGGAGTAGTAGGACACAATTTGGATGATAAGCAGAAATGTTCAGCCAATGGAATAGTAACTGATTTGGCATTTGCCATATTAAACCTCTCCAAAACCTTTAAAATGTACTTCTCTTGAGACAATATGAGAACTCTTTTCTGTCTGTTCCTGATAATATCCATCTCGAGAATCCTCTTTGCTGCCCCTAAATCTTTCATGGCAAAGTGAAGGGATAAATGCATTTTCAGCTCATGAACAACACGCATGCAGTTTCCAGCCACTAACATGTCATCAACATAAAGCAATAAAATGACAAACTCACCACTCGAAAGTTTTTTGTAGTAAACACATGGGTCTGATTCACACCGAGTAAAGTTCTGTTGTTGCATAAATTGATCAAATTTGAGATACCACTGTCGTGGAGCCTGTTTCAGCCCATACAAACTCTGTTTCAATCTGCAATATAAATCTTCATGACCCCGTTCAATGAAGCCTTCTGGCTGCTCCATGTAAAGCTCTTCATCGATATCTCCATGTAAGAATGCGGTTTTTACATCGAGTTGATCAAGCTCGAGACCAAGTGTAGCTGCCATGCCCAAGACCAGACGAATCATTTGCATCTTCACAACTGGAGAAAAAATTTCATTAAAATCAACGCCTTTCTGTTGAGCGAATCCCTTCACCACTAATCTGGCCCTGTATCATTTCTGGCCTTCATCTTCTTATTTTATTCGGTAGACCCATTTTTTTTTCAGAGCCTTGCGATTTGGCAGAAGAGTGACCAAATCCCAAGTGGCATTTGCATATAAAGAGGCCATTTCCTCTTGCATTGCAGCCATCCATTTTTTAGAATTAACATCATTGCAGGCCTGTTTGTAGGTTTGTGGCTCTGCCTGGTCTGAACATAAGGAGAATAGGAGCTCATAATCATCCAACTTCCTTGGACGCTTTCTCTCCTGTGTAGACCGTCGAAGCGGAATATGTTGATTTGCATCTTGAATGGGAGCAACATCTGAAGTATTTTTATTTCCCACACCTTGCTGTTTGCCATACTCTGTCTGATGGCAAGAGCTCTATTCTCGAACTGCACCAATTTCCTCTAACTGAGAAGAGGAGTCTAAGCGTGGGTGAATGTTGTCCACACGCGGCAAAGAGGACAAAGCAGGGTGGGTGGGCAGCAGCATATGCTGCTTGCGCTGCAAGGCAGGTATTTTGTTCTGCTGCGCAGGTTCTGCCCGTGGCAGAGTGGCAGCCTGCGCTGAAGATTCCCGCGTGAGGCTAGATGGGGGAGGAGTATCCCATGTTGCAGTAGTGGGTGGGGGGTCCTGCAACCTCATGGAGTGGGAGCTATGTTGAGAGTCCTCCATGTGGCAGAGAGGAGGTGTATGGGTCAGAGGAGGGAGGGAAGACTCTGCCCGTGGCAGAGAAGATGGGTTCTACAGCCAGGTGGAGTGTAGAGGCTACGTGGGGAATAAAACATCCCACGCAGTACTTGAAGGATTGGTGGGTGTAATTGCGGGCCCTTTGGGCATGATTTATGGAGTCTGCGTGGGATACAGAGCAGACTGCTCTGCAACAGCTCCACTGTCAAACAGGGAGTCTGTTTGCATCGTGTGAATAAGTGGGGGCTGGGGAAATAATGACTGGTTGGGCAGCGTATGGTTTGAAATTGGCATTGGAGTATTGTGTGGGGAAGGATTAATGATTCATGGGATTACAACAGTAGTAGATGGATGAAAAGTGACCTTGGGAATTCGCTGCACATCATGACCATTATCAAATAAATCAAATTTAATAGAATCATCAAAACTCAAGTTCTAATTTTGCAAACCTGAGAAGGACTTTTCATTGAAAACAACATCTCGGCTGTGAATAACTTTGTGAGTAACCGGATCCCACAATCAAAACCCAAACTGATCTTCTCCGCACCCCAAGAATATGCATCTTTTGGATTTAAAATCCAATTTCATTCTCTGCTCTTTTAGAATGTGAACATAAGAATCACAACCGAACACTCAAAGGTGAGAGAATGAAATCTGTTTGCCAAGCCATCGTTCCTCTGGAATATCAAAATTAAGTCGAGATGAAGGAGCTCGATTAATCAAATACACTGCGGTATTGCACGCCTCTGCCCAAAATTCTTTTCCCAAACCAGCATTAGAGAGCATACACCGAGCTCTCTCCAAAATAGTCCTATTTAACCTCTTAGCTGCACCATTTTCTTGAGGTGTATAAGGAACTGTTTTAATCCTCCGAATACCATGATCTGCACAAAAGTTATCAAACTCCAAAGAACAATACTCTTCACCATTGTCTGTTAGTAAACATTTAATTTTCCTTCTGTTCTGATTTTCAACCAAATCCTTAAAACTTTTAAATTTTGAAAATACTTCCGATTTCTTATTCAACATATAAATCCAAACCTTTCGAGTGCAATCATCAAGAAAAGAAACATAGTAATTTGCACCACCGATAGAAGTTACCTCCGTAGGACCGAAGACATCAGAATGAATGAGCTCTAAGGGAGAGGATTTCTTCTCATGACCCATCCGAACAAAGCTGGTTCAATTTTGTTTGCCATAAAGACAAAGTTCACAAATCTGCAAATTGATAGATTTAAGACCCGGAAGTTGATCTCTTTGAAGCATAACTTCAAGACCTTTCTTTTTCATGTGACCGAGCCTCTTGTGCCAAAGTTCAGCATTGCTGTCCGCAATCACCATGGCTGCTCCCAGTTCACCGTTACACTCTAAAGTGTATAGACTTCCAATTTTTTGCCCTTTTGTTAAGATTAATTGACCTTTGGACACTCTCCAAGAAGCGAGATCAAAATTGACATTAGAGCCTTGTGTAAATAACTGACTGATGGAAATCAGATTACGCTTAAGTGTGGGAACATGCCTAACATCTTTTAAAACCCATTTACTTCCATTTTTCAACGATAATAAAATATCCCCTTTGCTGACAATATCACATTCTTTGTTATCCCCAAGAAAAACTTTGCCAAACATACCTTCGCTGTAATTTGTGAAAGCACTCCAACATGGAGTAGCATGAAAAGATGCTCCAGAATTGAGAACCCACGAGCTAGAATCTGTGTCACCGGCTGCAAGTACCAAGGCTTCATCAGTTGCAGCGTGAGCACCGCCATTGATAACATTATCTTGAGCCTTCTTGTATTTCCAATATTGCTTCTTTGTGTGCCCGAGTTTTCCACATAACCAACAAGTACCATTTCTTCCTCTCGATTTTGAGTGATGATTCGATCTTCCTCTTCCATTATTGTTGTTATAGTTTCTTCCTCTTTCGTGACTTCTACCTCTATTGCTTGTGCTCACACCTGTAAGAGCATCACCAGAAGAGGGTTCTTGGTGCTTCCTTCACATGTCTTCACTAAGTAGTGTGGCTGCAACTTCATCAAATTTCAGCTTGGTCTTGGCTGGTACTGAAGTGCTCATAGCCATTACTACGCCTTCCCAGCTGTTCAGAAGTGAGCATAATAATAAGATTGCCTTTATCTCATCATCTAATGGGATACTGACTGAAACGAGTTGATAGACTAATGTGTTGAACTCGTTGAGATGATTCGACATCACTCCGCCTTCTTTCATTTTCAGATTGTATAATTTCTTCATTAGAAAAACTTTGTTCGAAGCTGAAGGTAGTTCGTATAATGAAGATAACTTTTCAACCAGCTCTCTTGTTGTCTTCTCCGCTAAAACATTAAACAACACATTGCTTGAGAGAGCTAGAAAAATTGTAGCCTGTGCTTTCAAATCCATCTTCTCCCATTCTTTCGGTGTTAGAGATCCTTGTCCTTTTGCTTTACCAAGCAATGCTGGATGCAGATCTTGCTTGATAAGCATGGACTCTATCTGCACTTTCCATAGTCCGAAGTTTTTCCCAGAAAACTTTTCTATTTTCCATTTATCCACCTCATCCATGGCCTCTGCAAATCTTCACCGATTTCTTGAAAATCAGAATGAGCTTAACCAGCTCTGATACCAATTGTTGAGCTAATGAAAAATGCTAAAACAATTATTAAACTAGAATAAAACCAGACATCTAAAGCAAGAAGAAAAGACTCAGAATTTATAGTGATTCATCCAGATTATCTGGACTACATCCACTCTTCAAGCAGGGGCATATATCTCTTATTTAGATAAACAAGTTACAATACAATCACAGCAGCAGCTAGCAATATGCTATACAAATATTGGACAGTCAAAGGAAGATGAAAGGGTTGAGAAGAGGAAGAGTCTACAATGATTGGTCTGCACAATCAGAGCGGTTACATATTCCTATGGTAGAACTGTTACAGGTTGAGTGTGCTTGTATGCATGTTGATTATTGTTGAAAATTGATCTTCCTTGTGTGGAATTATGCTTGGGTTTCTGTTATGAGACATATTTTAAATCATACGGGGATGTAGTATCCCGTGTGCATTTTTATATCAAACCATCTTGGAATCCGTGCTCTTGGCGATGAGGCCAATAAAGTGTTCTTGTACACTACTTTATTGCCTTTGTTTATTGGCTTAATTTATGCTTGATTTGAGATCGTAGTTGATATTTGGATGTTTGTGTTTGAGACTGTATCTTCAACATAATTGTGTTATGCATTTGACAGGATCTTTGAGGGACCCATACTCTTTCATTTGAGAGGAATTGAGTACTCCACATATCATGATGGAAGCTATGACCTTTGAGTCTTTTTATTGCTGTGCTTATTAGCTTTGTGCTTCACCTTTATTATTAGTATTATTTATGCCCGAGTTATGCTCACATTTGGTATTTGGATGTATGGCGTGTTAGTGATTTTTCTTACAGGACAAGAAAACACCAATTAACAAGGTATAAACAACCTTCTTCTCTTTGAGCTTCACAAGACCTAGGTAGGTTAACGTATTTCTAGGCCTGCACATATGGTAGACTGACACCAATTGACACACTATAGACCTGCAACAATGGATGAATTCTTAGATTCATAGGTAATGGGTGTTCATATTTTACCGACTTTACACAAGCCCATTTGCATTTAAGCAATACTGCGAACAAAATCTAACCTAAATTTACCCCTAAAAACCTGAAAGGAAGATATATTTTGATAAAATGTTTCTGAAAATAAAACAAGTTGTACAAACACCAATGCCTAATCCTAGCCACAGAGTCAAATATGAAATTATAAGAGGAACTCCATCTGCAAATGATATCTTATCAATAGATTTTTATACATTAATGTCTTGCATTAATAAACCCTCTCATGCAATCTTAAAACTCTTCTTATATATCCAAATAGTGCACTCGAAATTACCAACATTTTCTCAAAGAATTTAATTCTTTCCTAGAAGAAAGCCCATGAACAAATATTATAATCTTAGGGAAGACTGTGATGGAACACTTACAACCTACACATTTTATTTATGACAAACAAAAAACCACTGCAGTATTTACATGCTTTAGAGAAAAGATTTCAGAACTCCTTTACAATGAAGAAGAAAGAAAACATATAGAAAAGAAGAATAATTCCGTATTTAATCTGGAAGTGACATCTATCTCTTCTAAAATCTAATTTACTTTGAAAATTCTCCTCTCTTTCATCTCACTGAAAAATATATGCATCCCCCACTTTTCAACTGAAGTGATTTATTTTCTATCTTAGCAACCCTCAACATTAAAATCACATGATGAAACATGTTTAAAGTGGCACGTTCTCCTCTATGTAAATGACAAAACCAAATAACAAAGGGAAAACAAAACCATTCTCATAAAATCCTCATTCCATTTATGAAAGAATATTTTACTTTGACAATGTCCTTGGATAACTTTATTTACAACTGAAAATATCATTGGTAATAATAACATTTCTAGACCCATTTCAATTTTTTACCAAAATGTTTCACCTTCCCTTGATTTACTAAAACTAAAGTCACGATCTTCTCTTTGAAAAATAAAAAACAACAACATACTTTCATATTCAAGGGAAACTTGTTAGCAATGGTGGAAGAGTACAAATATCTCAAAATTGACTTTCATTCTAGACTAAGTTGGGAGACATGCAAGTCAAAACAGATTCAGGGGGGATGGAAGGCCTCCTATCTTTTTCAAAATAGATGTAGGAAAGCGAAACTTTGGGACTGGAAAACTAGGAAGACCCTCTTTGGTCTTTTAGTGGTTCCGATTATTCTTTATGGATGCGAGGTTTGGGGGAGCAGCACATTAAATCATAAATGGAGACAAATAGAAATAATCCAGAAGCATCTCATTACTACTAACCTCAAGGTCAAGGCAACGGTTCCTTACGAGATCCTTTTGGCGGAGGCGGGTATGTTTCCAATTGAGGCCTCAGCAATTATCTGTCTGCTAGGTTATTTGAAAAAAGTGGGAAGTATGGATAAGAATCGCTGGCCTAAATTGGTGATTGAAGAGGAGTTGGCACATAGGAAAAGAACATGGAAGGAAAAAAATAAAAAATGGTTGAACAAATGGAACATTACCCTCCAGGAGTGTCCAAACACTAATATGGAAATAAAAAAATGGGTGTTAATAAAATTCAGAACTGTCATGTGGACGAATCTAATAGGAATAAAAAAGGCCTACTATGTTAAATAATTTAATCACACATGGAATCATGGGGAAAAAGCCTATTTAGGGTCCACAATTAAAGGAAAGGCCAAAATTCTAATTGCTCAGTTAAGGAATAGCTCCCACCATTTACGATGTGAAACTGGTAGATGGATGGTCCCTAAAGAGAGGTGGGAAGAGAAAATTTGTGCTTTCTGCAGCAAAGGAGTAGTAGAAACGGAATGACATTTCACTAAGGAATGTGGGGCTTATGAGGATATTCACAATGAGTGCAGGGATTTCCTACAGGTGAGCAACATGAAGGAACTTTTCGAAGAGGCAAGATTACACAAGAAAACAAGCTTCCTAATTCAGATCCACAACAAAAGGAAAAACTTGGAGAAATCACATCAGGGTGCCTAACTTTCTCTTTGGTCCCTTAGACCAGTGGTCTCGTGGTTGTCATTAAAAACATTTCATTTCATTGACTTTTTGTAAAATTTATCCCAAATCTCTTGGATTTTATCTTTAGTCTGCACACAGGTATATTCATTCGCCAACATATACCCTTTGAAATATATGAAGACATCTATTGATCTGTGAAGAGCTGACAATACCCAATTGCATTTGTCTGAAAGTTTATTATCCCCCTTTTTACTACAAATTTATATGTACTACTATTTCACCATTTTGTGTAACTACGTTTACACCATACTTTTCACTGCTGTTGAGAGTGTCCACCGAGCAACCATATTTGGTTATTCATTTCCTAAAACCCCTTTCATCAATTTATTATGTGTATTTATCTGTGATATGACATTGTATGTTATCATATTTTGTTGAGGGATTAACCCTAATAGTCCATCGTGCTCTGTTTTAGACTTCTGAAACAGTTCCTATGCCTTGCATCCACTTCCACAGTTTGCATTCATGCTAACAGAGCGACCCAACAACAGAGATAATAATAGCATGGGCTGGGGAATCAGGCTTTATAGCCCCAAACTGGACTTGTTTGAACATATCTTTTAAAATCCCCTTCAATTTATCCATTTGATGCAGACCCTTGTATCCCGCTCTTAGTCCCTCATCTCTACCCTAGGTAAGGAAAACATGGCTATGGATGAAGCGTCTAGGTCTTCATCCACCAGAATGCACCTAAAATGTCTTTGGTGCGTTTTGTCTGGAGCTTAGTCCGTGCCTTTTTCAGCTTCACATTTAACATTCTGGTATTGCTTCCAGCGAAGGTGCAGGGTAATAAACTCCATGACTTATTAGATCATGGGGCCAACTGTTTTTTCCCATTCTCCCCTGAAGTTGTCTTAAAAACAATTCCGACATTGGTCACCAATGTATTTAACAATGTAGTAAAATATTATTAAATAATGATTTAAATAGAAATTGTTTAACATATTTATGCTTATAGAATCCATAACTGAGTTTATCATTACCAGATATATCTCTATTTAAATCATATTGTTTTGTGTCTCCCAGCTTTGGATGACATTAACTTAAGTCATCTAAGTCCATTTCCATTTTGAGATCAAAAGAAACCCTAAAGAAGCTCCTTATAATATTTAATTAAAGAGCCCTATTCAACTAGGCCTCAAAAAGTGACATCAGACCACCTCAACTAGCATCAAGATCAAAATCATGAAAATCATAATCACTGAAGTTCAATTTTTTACCCCTCTGCATATTGCTCAAAACTATCAGGTAGCCTTCGGATCTGTTCTCAAAATCTGACCAAACGATGTCATCGGACCCTGCCACTTGGTAAGCATGTAGATTGGTATACCTAGAATCATCCCGCAAAATGTTTTTCTTAATCTCACATGAGGTAGGAGATTTAACTGTCAAAGTTGCTTACTTCGTTTTATCGGCACTGAACAAGACAAAACATTCTGAATTCCTTTCAACATCCCCTTTTAAAAAATATCAAATGATGCATTGAGAGGCCACTAATGGGAACACAAGTTCATTGAGATACAAGGAATATGTGTACCAAATGGATTTACTCAACTCCTTCTAGTTTTCAAGATATTAATGGTCCAAGTTGACCACTCTCAGACTGTTCTGAACATGCAAACTAAAAATTGAATATAACAACATATGACATGGCCTCAGTACAAATACCAGATGACCTCCAGGAAACCCAAGAATTTTCATACTAGCTCATTTTCATACTATAAACATAGGGAAACAACTAGCATGTCCTGATGACTGACCGATTGGTTATTGTTAATCTCCAAAGTTGGCCCTTTGATAATTTTTGCACTGTACACCTGGTAAATTTAAATAAACTGCAAATGGATTTAGCTAAGTAAACTCATCAGATGGATTGACTGGGGCCTCAAAATGGAAATGAGAGTTTTCTCTCGTGTCTAAAACATAGGGAAATAACTCTTTTATCATTACAAACAAATGGGTGGGAATTATAAGTCTCCAAAGTAGGCCACTTGGATTCTCCTAAATATGAGCACAATGCAGATTGGTATGAACCCCTAAAAGCATGTGCATAAAAAATATGTCAGAATTGACTTTAGGGGGCTGCAAATAGACTCAAAAACTTAATGATAGGATATGAATATATTCCTGAATCGAATTCTCATGATACTCACTGGATTTCAACTTATTAGCTTTCAAACTAGGTCCTTACAAACAGTTCTCAGTAGTGTACTTTTCTTGCCTTGGCAGATTTTTTAACATGGTCACTCTAAATTTTTCCAAAATTTGAGAGTCTCAACATGGTGTTTGAGACTACATCGTCAACTTAATAGATCTATGCTTATTGATGGGGTCTTGAGGGATCTGTGCTCTTGGTTTGAGACTAATTGAGCCTACCACGCTTCTTCATGTTTTATGACTTTTAGTTCTTTATTGATTTGTACTTTTGTTGCATTGCCATTGCATTATACCTCATTTTCGTAAGGGGCTAACCTTGTTTGGTGTTTGAGTAGTGCAGTGGAGTGGCTCTCTAAGGCGGGTTGGGACATAGATGGGTCGACAGGGTAACCCTTGGAGAGTTCTTAATAAGAATTGACAACTTAAATAAAAGAATGGGGAAAAACATATTAACAAAAATCAACAAGAGTATTTACCATGAACATCTCAAGACTTTGAACTGGTATAGCTATGGTCATCTAAGTACGTAGATATAACATATTTATGATCATGTGCATATGTTGAGCTAGAATAGTCATGGCATCTACAGATGTTGATCTGACATAATAGAGCCTCATTATTGAGTAATTTTGCTCAAATTTATATGAGCCACCTTGAGCTATATGATGACACTCACACTCTTGAGTCTCTTCATCAAATCACTATTTAGGTTTGAGTAGTGACCTTGTGTATATACAACTTATTATCCTTTAGTTTGTGAGATTGCATTTTTGTGAGATTGCATTGGGCTTGTTTTGCCACTAATGGACTATATGCACTTATATGGCGTGAGTGTTAGCCTACTACTCCTTGTGTGCATTGTGCTCTTAGGGTCATGTGACTATCTTCGTGAGCATGGTTGGGTGGGCCTAAGGGTCCACCTGGTCAGGTGGCATGACACATCATTGTTGGGGACCGACGTATAGGTGGTGGATTAGATCTAGTGGCTATAGTACAAAGCATGATGTGCTCTTCTCTATACTTATGCTTTAATTCAGTGTTAATGCTATTTTGGCTATTACATTCTAGTTGTTAATTCTTTTATGCTTATGTTGATTATATCAAGTGATTATGGCTTCAACTTGTGTATTCAATACTCCTCGATGTGGAGCTAGACACTTTCAAGAAATACGTTGGAATCAAAATAGGATTTGAATTTAATTTTCCATGTTTTTTGGAGGAGCTTGCAAATCGTTGTCTACATCTGCATTCAGGCATCTACGCTAATTAGTGCCTCCACCTATAGAATGAAATCTTCACCTATCTGGTCTCAGACTTTTTTAGTCTCATAAAAATTGCCAACTTTGGATCGACACTTGTGACTTGCAGATTGACGTCTCTGATTTTTGGCATCTTTATTCTTAAGTGTCTCCAACTTGTAGTTTAGCGTCACCGCCTCTTTGGAATGAGACACTAAAATCAGAAAGCTAGTCTCTGTGGATCGATACTTATATTTTCTAATCAATGTCTATGTGATTTGGCGTCTCTTCCTACCTTAACGTCTACGCTTTATTTATTGCCTTAGCTTTTTTTGGTAGAGCATGTTTTTGGTGCTTGATTCTTGGATGATTATTAGATGGTTTAATAGTCTTGTGAATGAACTTTTCATGCTTATAATAATACATTTCCTTGGTGTATAACATGAATCTCTGTTCAGATAGATTCAGAGGATTGATTTAATCTCCTCTACTGGTAGTTGTGAACTATCATCTGTAGCTCGTTGGGCATTGTTAGAGCTCATGTTAAGCATTCTTAAGAGCGTGTGTACTCAGTTCCAAGTGTGTGTTGGGTTGTCTTGGAACCCAAGTGGAAGTGTGTGAAGAATTTTGCATGTGCAAGGTCGTGAAACAATCATTCTTATGTTATTATTGTTTATGCATTTATATAATGCTATGCATTTGTAACTATAATTATGGAATACACACACACATTAGAGGAATGCTAGAGGTGGAACAAGGAATGTGAATCCAAATGTCTTATATTTGTTGAGACGAATATCTGCTAGATTAGAGGCAGTGGAAACTGCTTAGAGAAGAGGACAACACATAAAAGATGCAAGTGAAGAAGATGAAGGATATGAATAGAATAAGAATCAGGCAGGGGAAGGAGAGAATAATGAGGCAATAGAAGAATTGAATCAAGAAGAAGAAAGGTTCTTCAAAGCTTTGACTAATGTGAATAAGAGACCTCATTTTAATCCACCTGATTATCATGGTAACCTCGATTCTAATAAATTGATAGATTGGATCATAGAGATGGACAAGTAGTTTGAACTTGAAGGAACTAGTGAGGCGAAGAAGGTAAAATATGCTTGTACCAAGTTAAAAGGACATGCATCCTTATGGTGGGAACATTTAAAATTAGATCGACATAGAAGGGGTAAGGATAAGATCAAAACTTGGGATAGAATGGTGAATAATTTAAAGACTATGTTTTTGATTAAGGATTACCAAGTAAGTCTATTTCGGAAGATGTAGAACTTGAGGCAAAGAGATTTAAATGTTAAGAGTTACACTAAGGAGTTCTACAAACTGAATATTAGATCTGGCCATATAGATGATGAAGCCAAACAAGTTGCTCACTACCTTAATTGTTTAAGGGTGTCAATACAAGATGAAAATGTCTGATACAGATTAGGAGTGTGGAGGAATATTACAAGTGGACTTTGAAGACTAAAGAAAATTTGAACCAAAGGCATGAATAGAGGCAAAGAGCTAGAGGAAGATTTTTTGAGAGGTCGATCCAGTACTAATGCTGGAGAAGGTAGATCTTCTGTAGATTAGGGAAGAAATGAGTCAGAAGCTAAGGATAATGATTTCTATAGGAGGAATGATAGGAGTCCTATCACAATTAAGGGCAAAGTAGTGGTGATATAATGAAGTTATATGACACTTGTTTCAAATGTGGTGAATCAGGACACCAAGCCTTTGAATGCAAACAAGGAAACTCTTGGAAGAAGTAAAAGAGTAGTAGGTGAACAACATTTACAGATGAGGAATCCTCTGGACCAGTAAAAAATAATCAAGAAAAGGATGGAGCAACCTTGATGACTTAGAGAATCATATATCACAGAGAACAATATAGAGAACTAGTACAGAGGAATAATTTTCTCAAAACTAGATGCAACGTACAAGACAGGGTGTGTAATATTGTCGTAGATAGTGAGAATTCTGATAATCTTGCTTCAGAGGATTTGGTTGAAAAAATGAAGTTACAGAGATTGAAACACCCTAAACCTTATCAGATTGCATGGATATGAGATGAACACAAGGTGCTGGTAAGTGAACAATGACTAGTTAAATTCAAGATTGGGAAGTATTATGATGAAGGTTTGTGTGATATTATGCCTATGGATGTGTGTCATATCTTGTTGGGTAGACCATGACAATATGATAGACAAGTTATACATGATGGTAGGAAGAATGTATACACCATTGTTGCTAATAGAATGAAGCATAAATTTTTGCCTTTAGAGGAACCCCTTAAGAGTGAAGTGTGTACCAGTGCAAGATTTGTTTACCAAAAGCCAATAAAATAAAATAAAATATCATATATAAATATATCACTACATATTATAATATGATCCTCCATGAAAATATCATATATAAACATATCACTACATATTATAATATCAATTTATGATAAACATAATCTACTTTTCATGAAATGTCCAATTTGACCAAAAACCAGTAATGGAGGTCACCCACCATCGACAGACCTCCAAAATACTCAAAAATTACAACTCCACCAAATGAAAATTTGAGAAAACTAGTTGGTTCTTAATAAAAAAACCCCAAAAATGTAATAAATTCCACATTTTGTCCATCCACACTTGAATGAGAAACATAACCCCACGAAAACCCACAATTTCCTCATTTCAAACATATAACTCCAAAATTGCATCAAAATAATTTCTACAAGTGGGAATAATGCTTTAAACTATTCAAAAAGTCAATTGCAACTCCCACAAATTGATTCCAAAGAGAAACCAAAGGGGAATCAAGAACCCTGACCTCAAATATGGAGAAAACCACGAATTGGAAAAGATATATAAACTCACAATGGAAAGACACAAAATTTGTGCCATTGGTAGCGATTGCCAAATCAAATTATTCAAGCCAATATCCACAAAAATATTCCCATTGAATCTCCCAATCCAAGCAAATTGATTTTTTCCACAAGAGGGTTCTGAAAGCAAAATGTGGAGCAAAATTACCAAGTGTTCAAAATAAACTTAATTCCTAATTAAATTTTTTTTTTTTCCAAAAGCCAATAAAATAAAATAAAATTCACGTATTCCAAAATATAAAATAAAATCATAAAAGCCCTCAAATAAATAAATCACCCAATTCTCATTAAATTGAATACACATATGACATATTTCTTGGTAAATAATAAATTGCCACTTTAATAATTTATATACCATTTAATATAATTAAACATACAACTACAATACACCAAAGACCAACTATACACATACACTTGTTAGAGTTCTTTCACAATTATGTAAGAGGGTAACCTCACGGTGCCTAAATGGTAATCAAAGGTATAAATATATGCAATTTAAGATTATCATCTACATTAGGAACGATAATTAGGATAGGAAAATGAGTATGACCAATGTGACTATCTCTTGTAACTAGTGTCGAGGATATGGGCACACTCAGACTTGTGGATCCAAATGGAGTCAACGCTCGATATTTGTCATCACTAAAACATTCACACATTAAGTGTACCTACTCATACATGTATAAAATAGCCAAAGTGCACATATATAAAATAATCAAAGTAACTAAATCCATTTAAAGGAGAATTTTAACATCATATATATTCTTATATATTTGAATGATACAATATCATCTTTTTCACATTTAATCCTAATTTAAATCATATTAAAGATAATCTCATCTAATTATTGCATTAAATATCATTTCACTACAACAATGAGCATATAAGTATTCCTTGAATAAGGTCAACATAATAACATGATCAATAACACAATCTCTGAATGAAATCAATATAACATCATAAATTTATCACCATCTAACCACATCAGACCCAATATACCCAAGTTATCCCCAAAACATAATCCAGATATCACTCTTTCTCAACAATCCCACATAAATCATGATAAGAGCCTCAAAATGTGTAGTATCCTAGATCAAGTATGCAACAAGAAATTGCTCAATGGTTTTCACTAGGCACAAGGAAATAAACAATCATGCGAATGTAACAACATAGTCTAGATCACCTAGAAGGAATTCAACATATCATGTGTCTAAAATGGTCATAAAACATACATTCATCCAAGCATATGGTAGGTACCCAAAATCACATATAGCAACAATGAAACATCCAAACCCAAATCAAGACATCACAATGATCCACATCCATCTACATAGAGGCAAAAGCAAGACACAATGCTAAATTGACATCAAGAAGAATGCAATGTAGAAAGAAAAGGGAAGAGACACTACATCCCCACCCCCCCCCCCCACCAACCAAAAAAAAAAAGGACTAGGTTGAACCCTACAAATCAAGAAAAAGGGCATACTAAGTGTGAGAACCAACAATTATAAAAAGCATACAAGAACAACCATTTATATTTTTTATGAGTCTAGGCCTACTACACCATTGCCTCACCAACCGATGTAGAAACTACAGATAGAACCACACACACCATCAACTATTGAGGTCCTATGGTGCTAGAAAACTTCATCTAGACATGACCTCTCCGAAGAAAAGCACAACACTAGAAATTCTACCTCATCCAAAGGAAACCAAACATACAATAGTGCTTTCTAGGGTCTCTTACAAGATTGAAGTAGAAAACAATTAGGATTAAAACTTAACAAAAAGGGTTTGGATCTCCCCACAATACTAAAAAGCAATACCATGCTCATCTGAACATAATTTTATTCCAAAAAAATCTCTCTTACTCAACCATGAATTCTTAGAAATGAAGATTTTCTTAGAAAATTTACTTATACTCTAGATACTAAGGCAAAATATGATGACATGTAACTGATTGAATGTTTGAAGATGTTAAGTTGATCACCGAAATGCAGAAAGATAATGCAAGACAATAAATCAGTTAATGGATTATATTGTCATTGATGTCAACTTGATATAATCTAATCGGTTATAATCAAAGTGTCAAAGACTTCAGAGAATCAGAGAGATAAATATTATGCTTTTAGTAATTGCATAAAAGACAAACATTCACTATGTGACTTTAAACACCGACGACTAGTGGAATCTGACGGACAGAGATCACCAAAATTTAAGTCACAGTGATGCCCGAGCAAGAATAGCGACGAGCAAAATCACAAGCATACCTGGCTAGAATCACAATGTAAACCGACAGATAGACAAGCCCGAAGGACAGACAAGCCAGATGGACAGACAACCCCGATGGAGAAGCCCGAGGAGAATTGGAGGGTTGACTGAAGCTATCAAAGAGTTAAAACACCAAAATTAATTGGAGTTCGGAAACAAAAAAATATCTAGCTGACAGAGCTAAATATAGACTTAACTAGTAGTTATCATTGTTTTCATCGACAAGATAAAGCCAGAGATAAGTAAAGCATTTAAAGATGTTTTGTCTAATTGGCAAGAAGATCTCTGCGAGATAAAATAGGAGTTTTTCTATAAATCAAATTGGCTAAGATTGCAGATCACGCCAAGATCAAGAAAATCAAGAACCTAGAAACGGTGATATCATGTCTATAAAGAGACAACTTAATTCATTACAAATTAAGGGGAGTGAATGAAAAAGAGGATGCTGGAGAGAAATGATGAAGAAAAACTTCATATAGTCCTGATCAATCAAGCTGAGGAAAGAGCTAAATATTTATGTGGACACCATGTTAGGATAATAAGCAGAAAATGCAAATATTAACACACAGAAGAGAACATAATAACACCAAAATTTAACGTGGTTCACCCAATCCCTGGGCTATGTCCACCAACAATGAGTCCAATGTCTTTATTAATATCCAGTGATTACAATCTGAAACCTGCAACTCAATACCGCCACAGGAAGCTACAAAATCCCTCATACAAAATGAAACTCCAACCCTAAGCTTTTTTCACAAGTATTTTTAACTTAACCTAATTAGGGCAAAAAATATTTTGACTAATAGAAAATTGATGGACGACTCTTTACAATATTAATAAGTCATTGTTGGCATCGAGGGGCGCTGCCCCTTGACCCCATCAGGGGCTCTACCCCTTGACCCCGCCTGGGGCGCTGCCCTAGGACCCTGCAAGGGGCTTTGCCCCTTGACTCCGAGCTTGGGGGCGCTGCCCCCAAACCCCTCTAGATAAGTTTGGGGGGAAATCGCACCGAAAGAACCTGAGTTTGATTAGGCTCCACATACATAACACACCAAGAAAAAGAGCATAGCATCACCGAGCAGAACAAAAGTGGAGTAAAGGTATTGAAAATATATATTGATCAGATTGGTTTTATGAGCTTACAATAGATCTGCAAATCTGCAAGTATAAGTTGTATATGTGAACAGATCATACTGTTTCAGTTTAACCATTGATTTAGAAAGTCTCTTAACCGAGCAGGATTTAAAGATCCTTTCTATATTGAGATACATCCCAAGGAGTATCAAAAATTTTGATCATGAAGATAACATGAGACGCCAGATGCAATTTGACAAACCAGGAGAGTTTGGACAAGGAAGGTAGCATAGAAATGCCCGATATCAAATGAAAAAATAATCTTTTAAATCCTCTAACAAGGTCACCCCTAATAGTGTGTTTGTAACCTTTAACTGGGTTGGCTCTTCACTGAGCTCACTTCAGAAGAGTGAAAATTTTGGGTTACCGGTCCCAAGTGGTTTTTCCCTTAACAGGGTCTCCATGTTAAAAATCTATGTGTCAATGTGTTTATGATTCATTACTTTAGTGTTTTGCATTACACATAGCTAATCTAAATTGATCGGTATACACTAAGTAATTTACTATTTTTTGGTAAATTAATATACTGCTATTTGGTAAAAATAAAGAATAAGGTTTAACAAAGCATTCTGAGCAGTAGTAATTTGATAAGTATATTTGAAGGCATTCATCTTATAGGACTGAAGATAACTAGAGGCTTACTATTGTGGTACTAAGTTTTTGGGTTGATTAATTGGAAATTTTTTTAGGCCACTGATTCACCCCCCTCTCAGTTATTACTAACAACTGGTATTAGAGCTTGTGTTCTTAGAAAGGGAGTTTAACAACTCAAGCAAAAGATCACAAAATGAATAGATGAGATGTGCCCAAGTTGAATAAAGACAACTTTGCATCATGGCAAAGAAGAATAAGACTCCACCTATCAGGTTTGCTAATGATGTTACTCAACACCTTGATACTGAATATGTGTTGCCTACAGAACCTCACACTCTTGAGAAATTAAGAGAAAAGAATGAGCATAATTGTATGATGATAGAACTTGCCTCATCACTCTCTAATGCTAAGTTTGAAGATGTCAAAACCTGCACCTCTGCAAAGCAAATGTGGGATAAGTTGAAGCTGGTACATGGAGGAGATGCTAATGTACTAAGAGCCAAGGTAGAAAGCCTAAGAGGGACGTTTGATGACCTAAGGATGAAAGAAGGAGAAGATATCACTCAGTATAGCTATAGAATCAAATAGGTAGTCAATGCTATCTAAGGAGTTGGATGTGTACTTGAGGAGGAGACAATAGTAAGTAAAATCTTAAGAACCTTACTGCCTGTATATGCTATTAGAGTTTATGCTATTCAAGAAATGAGAGCAGTTGCAAACAATACAGTTACTCTAGATAGTCTGATTGGTAGACTGATTTCATTTGAGATGAATAACTTTGATAATAGTGTCTTACCATCTATAGAATTTGCATTCAAATCTTCTTTGAAAATAAGTAATTCAAGTCATAGACATGCTATTAGAAATGATAGTGAAAGTGATAATGAAGATCAAGGACTAGATGAGATTGAAGCACTAATGGCAAGAAGATTGCAGAGAGGCAAAGGTAGATACAAAGGTAAATTACCACTTGTATGTTTCAATCGTAAAGAGGTTGGACACTTTGTTGCAAGATGTCCAAACAAAAGAAAAGATGATAGAAGTAACGACAGATCATATGAGAAGAAGTTTGATAGAGGTGATAATAGAGATTACCAAAGAAACTGACAATTTGAAAAAAGAGATACCCAAGACTACAAGGACAAAGGGAAGAAAGCCTATTACCTAGCTGAGAACAGAGGTGATGACATTGACACCGAATCAGAAGAAGACATTGAGATGGTATTTGTAGCCATGAAGGATGATTCAGATGATGAAGAAGAAAGGTATGTAGAAACCACACTCATATCTAAGGTTCGTAAGAATGATGTCTGGATCATAGATAGTGGTTGCACTCACCATATGACCAGTGATAAATAAAAGTTTGAGACTTTTGAATACTATAATGGCGGTTCAGTAAGAATGGAAAATGATACACCTTGTCTAGTTGAAGGTAAAGGAACTATAATGTTGAATAACCTAATCAAATGTGAAAATGCTTACTGGGTAAAAGGACTGAATTATAATTTGTTAAGTGTTTCACAGCTAAATAATATAGGTCACCGAGTGGCATTTGAAAATAAGAAGGCAAAGATCTTCAATGAATCAGGAAGGTTGATCGGAACCAGTGAGAAGATAAAAGGTAACCTTTTCTATCTTGATGACATTAACACCACTTGTTTAATGGCTAGAAACAAAGACATATGGTTGTGGCACAAAAGATTGTGTCATGTGAATTTTGACAACATGATAAAGATAATTAGAAAAATGAATTTTAGAGGCTTATCGAGCATGACTAAGCCTGAGCATAACATGTGCAAGAATTGTCAAAAAAGTAAGATGACAAAGTCTAGTTTCAAGACTAAAACCCATACATCTAATGCAATTCTAGAATTAGTCCATAATAATCTATGTGGAACCATGAGGACAAAGAGTTACTATGGATATAGGTATTTTATTCTCTTTGTTGATGATTATTCTAGAATGATGATAGTTATATTCTTAAAAATAAATCAGAAGCATTCAAGATGTTTAAATGGTATACTTGGATATGGTAGAAAAACAAAGTGAAAAGAAATTGAAATGTTTAAGGTCAGATAGAGGAGGGGAATTTATTTTAGATTAATTCACTAACTATTGAAATGAGCATGGAATTAAAATGGAATTGCTGAAAGGAGAAATAGATCAATTGTTGACTATGAAAGAACATTGATGATTGATAAGAGCATCGCTTAAACTTTCTGGAGGGAAGCTATCAGTACTGCTGTCTACACATTAAATAGAGTACAATTGAAGAAGGATACAAAGAAGACACCCTATGAGCTTTGGTACGGTCATACACCCAATGTAAGTTACTTCAGAATCTTTGGCAGTCAATGTTATATTTTGAAAGATGATAGAAATGGAAAACTTGACTCCAAAAGTGAAGAAGGTATCTTTCTAGGGTATTCAACCAAAAGCAAGGATTATAAATGTCTTAACAAGTCATCTAACACAATAATTGAAAGTGCAAATGTGAAAATAGATGAATGTGTAGAGAAGAATGATAAGGAAATCAAAAGAGAACCAGAGGATTACAACATGTTTGTTTATACAAAACCTGAAACTCTACCCGAGCAATAGTGTATCGCTCCCGAGCAACAAAACATTGCACCCGAGCATCAGGTTGTAATTACCAAAAATCAGGAAAATCCTCAAGATGATGTTCCAAGCGATGGAGATCAGAATGAAGGTCAAGAAGATGATCAGAATGATGAACACAGAGCTGAACCGAAACTTGCCAAGTATGTTAGAAGACATCATCCACAAAATCAAATCATAGGAGACAAGAAGGCTGGAATGAGAATAAGAAGTAAGTCACTAAACACTAGATGTTTACTTTGTGATTTTGAGCCTAAATATTTTAATACTACACTTGAGAATGAAGAATGGGTCAGTGCTATGAATGAAGAAATAGAACAGATAGAAAAGAACAATACATGGACACTAGTACTGAGACCAGATGATAAGAATGTCATTGATACCAAATGGATATTCAGAAACAAGCTAAATGAGAATGGAGAAGTCAAAAGAAACAAAGCAAGGTTAGTATGCAAGGGATATGCACAAGAAGAAGGTATTTATTATGGAGAAACCTTTGCACCTATTGCTAGACTAGAAGGAGTTAGAATCTTACTTTCTTATGCTACATTCAAAAGATTCAAGGTATACCAGATAGATGTCAAATTTGCATTCCTAAATGGAATACTAGAAGAAGAGCTATACATTGAACAACCAGAAGGGTTTGTTGATCCAGACAAGAGAAACATGGTATGCAGACTACATAAAGCCTTGTATGGATTGAAACAAGCACCTAGAGCCTGGTATGAAAGACTTCACTCCTATCTTATTAGCATTAAATTTGTAAGAAAAAGTGAAAATAGCAATTTGTACTTAAAAGAAGATACCGATAGTAATATTCTGATTGCTGAAATTTTTGTTGATGATATCATTTTTGGGGGAAATGAAATGTTATGCAAATCCTTTGCTAATAAAATGAGCAAAGAGTTTGAAATGTCTATGTTTGGGGAGATCAAATTCTTTCTTGGTCTACAAATTCTTCAACAAGATGCAGACATATATATCACACAGTCCAAATACATCAAGGAAGTGCTGAAGATTTTTGAGATGGAAGATTCCAAACTAGTTGGAACACCTATGGCTACCAGATGTAAACTGACAAAAGAAGACAAATCAAATAAGGTAAATCAAACCTTGTATATATCAATGATTAGCAAACTAATGTATGTTGTTCATACCAGACCAGATATAGCACATGCAGTTGGAATAGTTGCAAGATTCTCTGCTAATCCCAAAGAATCACATATGACTGTTGTCAAGAGAATTCTGAGATATCTGAAGAACACTGAGGACTATGGATTATGGTATAAAAGAGAAGAAAAATTTGAGCTACAAGTCTATACAGATGCTGATTAGGCTGGAAACATTGATGACCGAAAGAGCACAACTGGAGGAGCATTCTTCATGGGTGATAGACTTGTCACATGGATCAACAAGAAGCAAGGATGCATCTCTCAGTCTATTGCAGAAGAAAAGTATGTGGCTGTTGCTACAAATTGCTCCAATATTGCATGGATCAAACAATTGCTGGAAGGTATGAATATGAAGATTCTTGAACCAGTAATTATCTATTGTGATAATACCAGTGCAATTAACATTTCTAAGAATCCAGTCATGCATGTTAAGACTAAACATATTGCTATCAAGTATCACTATCTAAGAGAACAAGTGCAAGCAAAGGAGGTGATATTGGAATATGTTCAATCAAAGGAACAATTAGCTGATATATTCACCAAACCATTACTGAAGGATACATTTGAGTACCTGAGATAGAGACTAGGGGTCCAACCCTTGTCTATCAGTCAGTAAGCTGAATAGAAGGTTGCATTAGCCTACATATAATCATAAGATCATTCATGTTGATGCAAACACTGAGATGAACATAAACATATACATCTGTACACAATAAGGTACAATTCTGCACCAAATACCAGAGACATTGCATTGCTGATGGATAGGGAAATCCAAGGAATATATTATATAAAGGGATGGAAGATGATATAGAAGAAACTTGTTTGGCATTGTTGTCAAAGGGAGAGATTATCTCATTATCATAATGGACAGATATCATGAATCACAAGGGAGATATTATCTCATTTATCAGAAAATATTATATCATTATCCATGACAAGAAGTTCCTAAGAATCTAAAGGAAGATTTAATCAATATTCAAAGGGAGAGATTGATTACATATGAAATATCCATTTAAGGGAGAGAAGTAACAAAGGGAGAGAGTTCATACAAAGAGAGAGATTGCTGTCGAAGGAAAAAGAGATTATCAAGAAGAGGATCAGTCAAGGCAGAGCACATATCAGAACAAAGATAGAAGATGCTACATCTATCCAATGGAGGGATTGAAGATTGAAAGAAAACCACTCTGCAAGAAATAAATCTAAGCTATTTGAGCTTACCGAGAATCAGACATTTGCAATAGTTACAATAGGAAAGATTGATGAAACTGTTATATTTCATATTGTATTAGTAATAGTATAGTATGATAATGTAGTGTGTTGCCATCAATGCCAAAGGGAGAGATTAATGACATGTAATTGATTGAATGTTTGAAGATGCTAAGTTGATCACCAAAATGCAAAAAGATAATGCAAGACATTAAATCAGTTAATGGATTGTATTGTCATTGATGTCAACTTGATATAATATAATCGGTTATAATCAAAGTGTCAAAGAATTCAGAGAATCAGAGTGATAAATATTATGCTTTTAGCAATGCATAAAAGACAAGCATTCACTATGTGACTTCAAACACCGATGACTAGTAGAACCCGACGGGCATAGATCACTGAAAGTTAAGTCACAGTGATGCCCAAGCAAGAATAGTGACAAGCATTACCAATGAGAAGAATCAAAAGCATACCCGATGACCATAATCATAGTGTAAACTGGCGAACAGACAAGCCTGAAGGACAGAGAAGCCCGACGGACAGACAACCCTGACGGAGAATCCTGAGGAGAACTGGAGGGTTGACCAAAGCTATCAAAGAGTTAAAACACCAAAATTAACTGGAGTTCAGAAATGACAAAATATCTAGCTGGCAGAGCTAAATATAGACTTAACTGATAGTTATCATTGTTTTCATTGACAAGATAAAGCCAAAGATAAGTAAAGGATTTAAAGATGTTTTGTCCAGTTGGCAAGAAGATCTCTGTGAGATAAAATAGGAGTTTTTCTTTAAATCAGATTGGCTAAGATTGCAAATCATGCCAAGATCAAGAAAATCAAGAACCTAGAAATGGTGATATGATGTCTATAAAGAAATAACTTAATTCATTACAAATTAAGGGGAGTGAATGAAAAAGAGGATGCTGGAGAGAAACGATGAAGAAAAAAATCATACAGTCTTGATCAATCAAGCTGAGGAAAGAGCTAAAGATTTTTGCGGACACAAAGAAATAGAGCATAGCATCACTGAGCAGAACAAAAGTGGAGCAAAGGTATTGAAAATATATATTGATTAGATTAGTTTTATGAGCTTACAATAGATCTGGAAATCTGCAAGTATAAGTTGTATATGTGAACAAATCATAATGTTTTGGTTTAACCATTGATTTAGAAAGTCTCTTAACCGAGTAGGATTTAAAGATCCTTTCTATATTGAGATACATCCCAAGGAGTATCAAAAATTTTGATCATGAAGATAGCATGAGATGCCAGATACCATTTGATAAACTAGGAGAGTTTGGACAAGGAAGGTCGCATAGAAATGCTCGATATCAAGTGACAACTAATCTTTTAAATCCTCTAACAAGGTCACACCTAACAGTGTGTTTGTAACCTTTAACATGGTTGGCTCTTCACCAAGCTCACTCCAAAAGAGTGAAAATTTTGGGTTATCGGTCCCAAGTGGTTTTTCCCTTAACAGGGTTTCCACGTTAACATTCCATGTGTCAATGTGTTTATGAGTCATTACTTTAGTGTTTTGCATTACACATAACTAATCTAGATTGATCGGTATACACTAAGTAATTTACTATTTTTCAGTAAATTAACAGATTGGTATTCGGTAAACATAAAGAATAAGGTTTAACAAAGCATTCCGAGTAGTAGCAATTTGATAAGAATATTTGAAGGCATTCATCTTATAGGACTGAAGATAACTATGGGCTTAATATTGTGGTACTAAGTTTTTGGGTTGATTAATTGGAATATTTTTGAGGCCACTGATTCACCCCCCCTCTCAGTTATTACTAACAAAATAAAGGGTACTAAGATGCATGAATACAATTACTTCATATCAAAGAACACTCACACTATGGAGGCTTGACAACTCCTACCTCTACCAAAAGGGTCACTTGGATGAAAACTAAACACTAGACATAGGAGCTAAAGTATAGCTAAAAATGGGCTACTCAACCCAACTAGATGATGATTTCACCATAATTAAGGTGACCATGGGTCCCTTACAAGGATCATTATTCTTCTCTCCCAACTACAACTAAGCTTAGGATGTCTAAATATGCCCACCAGGACTTCATCCTCTTCCAACTTTAAGCTAGGAACATCACAACCAAAATAATAAATATATATAATTATATATAAAAAGGGGTGTAAAATAATTCCAAGCATGAAGAAAACACATAATGTTAATATCATAGGAAGGGGAGTAAAGAAAAATCACCATGCACACATGATAAACATCCACTCACACTTCAATTGAAATCCAATAGAGGCATCCAAAGCTCAACCGTTACCATACAATGTATGTATTACTATTAATTGAGGGGAAATAATTGCATTATCATTATTAATTCAATCTAATGCACAATATGGAGTTCATAAAGGACTAGCCATTCATTTCTTCATAATTTACATACAAGTCATGCAACTTTTAACCGCATTTCATCATGGTAAGCATCTTATAATTAACTTCACAATACATAAACTAGCCTCCACACAAATTAGAATATTTTTAGTTTAATTAAACCTTAATTAATTAATTTCTTATATACATATGCATCATTGGTAAAATATTTTTCCTTTGCAAATGAACAACAAGAATTTGTTCCTGATTTAAATAAAAAGATATTTTGATCTAATCGTTATTTAGTTAACACCATATATAGATATAGCATATTATCTACCATGTTATCCCTTGTAATATTATTAGAGGTGCATAGTGAACATGATAGACTCAATACTTGACACAAAATAGGGCCCACAATATCGAACACTCAAAATAGCCACCAAAAGATTCAAAAAGAGAAAACCAAAGTAGAGGAATCATCAAGTTCAACACTAAAATAATAAAAATGTAAAAAATTTCAACAATAAGTCAAGCATGAAAAGTGTCACAAATAGATAGATATAATAGTTTTGGTGACTAGTCCAAGCATTATAAAATTCAAATAAATTCAATGCTAGCCCACACAACACATAGAATGATCAATCAATAGCTAAAATAAATCATCAAACATGAATCACATTCATGTAACATTGTGACTGGTATTAGCCACATTAGAGGGAGTAATCACTACATGACACATGGGAATACAACATCCCAAAATCATTAGAGAATTTACCCAAACATGCCAGATAATAAGTTATCTTTGATTCTCATCATATACACTTTTTTAATACTAAAACATGAAACTATGCTCCTTTATTAAATTTACACTCATTTACAATTTACATGCAATGCAATCATTCCATGCAATGTATTTACTTTAGAGAAAATTTTAGCTCATCCACATGACATACACTTAATGCTAAAAAATTGGTCACTTGGAGCACAACATTCACAAGGACTATTGTGGTCATAAGGTAGTATGCACATGGTCATCTTTAGCTTATTCTCACAATAAAAGGTTAATACAAGACACTTTTTGATTTCTTCACAAGGGTTCTTTACACACTCTTTATAGGGATCAACTTGATCACATGATTTCCAGGCCCAAATCCACATAGGGTACACCATGGATACAACACAAGGATAAATCCATAATGATAATACAAAGAATGATCAACATTATCCACTTAGAATTTTCCCATAGGAGGGGCGTG
This sequence comes from Thuja plicata, assembly GCA_018584345.1. Taxonomy (NCBI): domain Eukaryota; kingdom Viridiplantae; phylum Streptophyta; class Pinopsida; order Cupressales; family Cupressaceae; genus Thuja; species Thuja plicata. The sequence continues at coordinate 7,635,378 of MU224540.1, read as the reverse complement.
TACAAACTCATTTCATGAGTCACTATTACTGGATGCAACAAAATGACATACACATACCTCACGAGAATACTCAACATGAAAAACTTACCAAATCACCCAAAGATGCTACAATGTAGAATTTAAATTAACAACACAAGTTGTGCAATATGTAAAGATAGGGTTAGCATAGAATTATGGCCATAATTTTCAAAATTATACATGATGCTGAACACACTTCTAGGCCACCTCATTGCACACAATGCAAGGAGGATACAATATAACACATGATCAAGCTACATGGTTCACACTATGCATTTGAATTTGACTAAGCTTCCTCATGATGCTACATAGAAATAAGGCACATGGTTTCTCATTTGATCATAAAAAATGCAAATTTGGGGACATATGTCATTAACCCAAATATTCTATTACGATGATTTTGCACCTTTTTGATTATGAACATTTCCTTTCATTTATACAATAATACATTATTACTAGTTTCAATGGAAAGTGAATCTCAATGAAAATACAACAATATTATCATATAACAAACATGAATCCATTCAATTTATTTCACATTCAACACTCACATAATATAGTGCATAATGCTCCATTAGGAACCAATCAATAGGCACTCAAGGAAATATAGAGATAAATTAATCATCCCATGCCAAAAGGGTCATAATAAATTAGACCACTTAAGGGAAAAAAATCATCCATGATTAACAAGATTAAACATATACTCATTAATTATCATGCTAGATCAAATGGGGAAATAAAACCATGGTCACCAAAACATCCAGAAAAGGGCCACCAAATGCTCACACAAGGAGAAACACACCAATACTTTTTCCATAGCCTCCTCAAGAGGCTCTTACACAGGCATATTTATCCATCCATGAAAGGCACAAAAGGACTAGGAGGTACTCTTCCTCCACCCCATGTTATAAGGGTTAGTTTCTCCTGAACTTTCGAAAATACCACACAAGGCACCCAAGCAACAAGATACTATAAAATCACAACACAACACTCAAACATTCATGCGCCAACATCAACAAATTCATGGGAAAAATTGTAACCATAGATCAAGTGTTGCAACATGAGATCTAATACTAGATGTAATGCTCTTCCAAGGAACCCTTGGAACAAGAGTAAATCATGCATAAGATTACACCAATTTGTTTTGAAATGTTAAACTTTAAAATGATTTACATAGAAGAGAATTGTGCTCAATATTAAGGATCAAATCAATAGGTTTCTTCCCAACCCTGCAATAGAGCTGAAATACAACATCCAAGAGAATTATATGAACAAGGGAAAGGTCCTAAAATCCCCTAAACAAGGTACACAAGGTGCTTAGATTCACCTTAGGGTCTCCCTAGAGATGTAGTACTTAAATCCAACTCAAAGAAATTATAGGTTCATTAAAAATGACCAAATGAAGTGCCCTTATCAAACACCAAGATACAACTATTTCCTTTACCTCAAGAGCTTAAAATGTGATAAAACATAAATAAATAGTATAAGCATAAGTATAAAAACTCTACGACCACTAACACATCAAATTCAAAATAATTTTATCAAAAATAGGCATAAACACCGAAGGATAGTTGCAAATACCGAAGGCTAGGCATAAATGTTGATCTATAGGTGAAAACACAAAAAAATCCCATACGTTGATGCATAGGTTTAGATGTCATTATGTAGATGAGGCCAAATCTCTATCAAAATTTATTAGTCCAACTATTTGCATGCATTGATTTCTAGGTGGAAATTCCAATCATCACAAATGTTGATGGAAAACCTCAGATGTCGATTCACCATACTCGACAAAAAACCAAGTTAAGTCCCATAACAAGGATGTCAAATAGAATGTAATGAAATTAGGACATCATTCCCACCTAGGGTCAATTAAAAAGGTACACCAAGATTCTTGAATGAGCATGAGGTGAGAACACACACATACATAGTAATCCTATATGAATTAACTTGCATTCCTTCAAACTAGCAAGGCAATACTATAGGGGTAAGAAGAACCCTCACAAGCTACAATAAAAGTTGTGTAACGCTCCACCAAGGAACCCTTAGATCTACAAGGAAAACACGCGCAATTGTTTTTTGAAAAAGTATCAAGTCATGTGCATTACCTTACAACAAACTCAAATAAGAACATGGTTAAAGGAAATACAAGAGAAATAAATGAAAAATAAATCCGAGTAACTATGTTGATTGAAGAAATGTTACCAAAGTAGAGAGAAAATTGAGAATAATCACCCAAAGCTTGAAGAGGAGATACAAGAGATTTTGAAACGGGAAAAAAAAAAGAAAAACCCCTAATGTATTATAACTGAAGGCAAAGCCTAAAGAGAAAATGAGAGAGAGAGAAGGAGAGAAATAAGCTCATTACAATGATATCAAAAAGTCAAGAATGAGAGGAGAATCATCTCTTAAATAGAGATGAGGAGAGGAATTACAAAGTAACTCCCATATCTATGAATTCCACCACTCATAATATGTGTGTGGAATGTGTCACCATCCTCATAAGGATGATAAAATAATATTCATTAATAAAATAAATGACTTGTCCTCACACATGTACAAGAGGACAAATTACATGTAGGGATTCTAAAGGAATATCCCAAACTAAATACAAATAAAGAAACCTAAGGAAAGAAAATATTAAATATTCTAATACCCCCCCTTAAATTTTACTTGGGGAGTTTACATAAAACCTTTCAATGGGTTGAAAACCAAGATTTTTATAATGAAATTGGAACTTTTTTTTACCAAGTGTCTTTGTTAAAATATACAAAACTTGATCTTCACCCTTGCAATATAGAAGTGAAACTTGCTTGTTTTTAAATTTTTCTCTAATAAAGTGGTGTTGGAAACCAATATGTTTGGTCCTTGCATGGAATATTGAATTATTTCCTAGGTAATGACACTTTTATTGTCACAATACAATAGAGTAGGAGCTTCTTGAGGTAAACCTAAAACTTCAAGTAGTCTTCTTAACCATAGAACCTCTTTGGATGCATGGGTAAAACCTTTATATTCAACTTCAGTAGAGCCAAGATAAGTAGATTGTTGATTTTTTACTATTCCAAGAGATTTCACTGGATCCAACTAAGAAACAATATCCACAATTAGATTTCCCATCATTAGGACCTCCCCCTAGATCTGATTCAGTATATCCTTTTAAAATAAAATTACAATTTGCATCATAAAATAAACCAACATTAAGAGAACCTTTAACACATCTTACAATTCTTTTTGCAACTTTAAAATGAGTTTGTTGAGGTTTAAACATAAATCTAGAAACTAAACCAACACTATAAGCAATATTAGGTCTTGTAAGAGTTATATAATTTAAACTTCCAACTAGTTGCCTATATAAAGTAGCATCAACAAAAGGAGTCTCCATATCAATCATTAGTTTAGTTCCTAACTCACAAGAAATAGAAACAAGGTTAGCATGATTCATTTTGAATATATTTAAAATATCTCAAGCATATTTACTTTGAGAAATTAAGATACCCTTAGGTTTTTGCCAAATTTGCATGCCCAACAAATAATTTAACTCAAATCAATCATTTGAATTTCTTTATTGATTTGAGACTTAACATCACAAATTAAATGGTTAGAATTTGAAGTGATAATCAAATTATCAACATATAGAATAATAATCAAAATTTTATTTTTACTATGCTTAATATAAATATTAGGATCATTTTTTCTTCTTATAAAACCTTAAGAATAAATAAAGCATTGATTTTGGAATACCACTCTCTAGGAGATTGTTTTAACCCATAGATTGATTTCTTTAACTTCCAAAAAATATTCTCATTAGCTTCCATAACAAAACTTGAAGGTTGAGACATATAAATTTCTTCATGCAAATCACTATTTAAAAATGCACTTTTGACATCCATTCGATGAATAGACCAATACAAATTAGAAGCTAAAGCAAAAAATAGTTTGATAGCAAGCATTTTAGCTATAGGAGCAAATATTTCATTATGATCTAAGAATTCAATTTGAGAAAAACCTCTAGAAACTAATCTAGCTTTAAACTTAGTAACTTCATTATTGAAATTGAATTTAGTTTTATATAACCATTTACAAGAAACAAGATATTTGTCTTGAGTGAGAGGAACTAACTCCCAAGTTTGATTAGCAAGCAAAGTATCATGTTCTTCTTGCATTGTTTTTTGTCAATGAGGTTGATTTTTAGTTTTATCCAAGGAATTAGGATCATTTGAAGTTGTAATAGTAGACATCAAATCATAATTGGAATAATTTGTTTCTCTAGCCTTAATTTTATCCATTCTAGTTAAATAATCATCACTTTCTTGAATCAAATTTTTAAACCATTTAGGTTTCCTTTTAGAAGTAATAGAATCATCACTAGAAGAAGAATCATTAGGAGTATTATTATCATGATAATAATCACTATCACTTTTAGAAACAAATAAATTGGGATTAGGGTTTGGATAATGAGTAGGGCTGAGAGAAGGAGGTTCACCCTCCACAACTATAACTTTACTTTCAACAAAATCATTATCCTGTACTTTAGAATAATTATGAATACCATTTTAAGAAATAAAAACATCTCTAGCAACGTTAACTTTGTTAGTGATAGGATTGTAAACTCTATATATTTTAGAATGTTTGTCATAACCAACAAATATATAATAAAAAGTGTTAGAATATAATTTGTTCCTCTTTTGTTTAGGTTTATGAACATAAGCAATTGAACCAAAAATCCTTAAATGTTTAAAATTGGGCTTCCTACCAAACAAAGCCTCTTCAAGAGTTATCTTGTAAAGTTTTGGTTAGGAGTCCTATTAATGAGATATGTAGCACAAGCCATAGCTTCAGGCCAAAATTTATAATCCATATTCTTAGCATGCAATGCACATCTAGCCATTTCAATAATGGTTCTATGCTTCCTTTCTACTACACCATTTTGTTGAGGTGTATAGGGAATGATAAGCTCATGTTTAACACCAAAGGATTTAAAATAATAATTTAATGCATTATTAACATATTCCTTACCATTATCAGTTCTAAGTATTTTAATCTTAAAACCATATTGTCTTCAACAAACATATGAAATTCAATAAAAATATCAAGAGCTTGATCCTTACTATGAAGAAAATATATCCAAGTTCTCCTGGGAAAATCATCAACAAATGTAAGTGCATGCCTTGATCCTTGGATGAAGTTATTCACCATGGGTCCCAAAATGCCACTACGAACGAGGTGCAACTTATAATTTGCCCTCCAAACTTGACCACGAGGAAATGGCTCCCTATGCATCTTACCACTCATGCATCCTACACATATAATTTTAGAAGGAACATTGCTAGGCAATCCATCTACCATATTTTCTTTTTTCCATCAAGGCAATATTATTAGAATATATGTGGCCAAGTCTTTCACGCCAAACATTAAAATCAATGATAGTAAGCAAGAGATACTTTGAATGAGAAAACTCATAAAATTTGAATAAGTTATCATTGTTCATTTAAGTATTATCAATAACATGGTTATGCTTTGGATCAATGATATAACACATATGCTTATAGAATTCAATCTTATAATCTTGGAAAAACTTAGCAACAAAATTTTTTTTTTATTTTAATTCAGGAACATAAAGAATATCATGTAATTTACCATTAGTAACATTGACATCACCAATAGATTCTACTTTACAAATATAATTATTAGCAAGTTGAACAGGAATATTTGAAGTATCAGGATGCATAGAATAAAAATTTTCTTTGTGAGAAGCAACATGTTGAGATGATCCAAAATCAATAATCCATTCAAGAGGCTTTGAAACATTATAACTACAAGTGAATGCATGATGAGATAAATTACCATTATTATTTCCTTTCTTCTAATTAGGTTTATGTTGTTGATTATTTTGATTATTTTGGTTCATGGGCTTTTTACCATTTTGTTTCTTAAAACAATTATTAGTCACATGACCATCCTTACCACATTAGTATAATGGGGTCTCTTTGAAGAATTTTTTTTAGTATTATTAAAATTGTTATTATAGGATTCAGACTGAAATTTATTATTAGAATAATGATTAGTATGATTATGATTATTATTATTGAGTCTAAAATTACTATTATGATTTTAATTTTTAGACATAAAAGAACATTCACTACTTTTAAGAGTACCAAATTGAACTAATTTAGCTTGTTCTTAATGTAATAAATAATGAAAAATATCATAAGTTAATGAGTAGCTAATCTAGGAATGACAAGCTGAGCATGAACATTAATAATAAACTGCTGAAATTGTCAGGGACGACATTTTTTTAAGAATGAGATGAATTAAACATATATCATCTACTCCTAAACCAATTAATTGAATATTAATAGAGTCTGACTTTAATAAAAAGTCATCATGGTTTTAAAATCTATACACCTGAGGTCTTTGAGTTGATCTTGAAGTTGAATTTTTTGGGATTCTTTTGAACTATCATATTTAATTTTTAAATTTTTCCAAGCTTCATAGGATTTTGTGTAATTGTCAATGAGAACATACAAATAAGGAATCATTGAAATACCAATTAAACTAAGTGTTTCCTCATTTTGAGCCTTCCATCTATCTTGGTCGACTTGAGGAACGGTTGAAGGGAGCTCTGAGGTTTTATTAGTAGTAACATACAAAAGGTGTTTGAAACGAAAAAATAAAGGAAATGTGTATTTTCCATGAATGATAATTAGAATTATTTAATTTAATTTCTTGAATTAAAGTGGAAATGATAATAATAATCTAAGAGTATGGAAAAAAATATCACCCTTTAAACGAGTTTGATTTTTTTTAAGAAAAACTTTAAATAAACATCCTGCAATTAAAAAAAAACTAAAATATTTGAAAAAAAGAAAAAAAAATTAAAAGTCAATAATAACAACTAAAAAAATTATAACTCGAAAAACTTTAATAAAAGAAATTTTATTAAGCGACAAGAATGCAGTGTTAAAGTATATAATGTTAGCAACAATTTTTTTTTTTTTAAATTGTAAATAAATTAGAGAGTAAAATAATTTAAGTCAACGAATTTATAACAGAACTAAATTAAAAAAGAATTAACCTACAATTTGGATTAGTATAAAAACTAGCGAGCATAAATATAAATTAGAGAATATGTACTAGTTTTGGCAGCAAGTCTTCCAAAACAAGAAATCAAACAATGTAGGAAAAGAGGTTAGCTAAATAGATTTGGCGGCAATCCTTCCAAAACTAAAAGAAAATAAATTTTATTTAGACTAATGTCTAAATGGTATAAACTTGCACGCAAACTTGTTAATAAGTTTGTGAAAAAAAATTCAAACTTAAACATAAACTTGCACAAAACAAGTTAGATAATAAACTTCTGCTTCTTCTCTCAAAGAGTGCTTCAAGAAGGGTGAGCTTCAAAAAAGAACAATGATAACTTTCATCAACTTTAACTTAAACAAAGATTAGTAACCTGCTCTCATACCATGAAAGGAGATATAAGAGCAAAAAAATGAAAAATAAATCTAAGTATGTTGATTGAAGTAATGTTACCAAAGTAGAGGGCAACTTGAGAGAAATAGCCCAAAGCTTGAAGAGGAGACACAAGAGATTTTGAAATGGGAAAAACAAAAAAAAACCGCTTATGTATTATGAATGAAGGCAAATCCTAAAGAGAAAAAGAGAGTGAGAAGGAGAGCAAGAATCTCATTACAATGATGCCAAAAAATAAAGAATGAGAGGAGAATCATCTCTTAAATAGAGATGAGGATGGGAGTTACAAAGTAACTCCCATGTCTATGAATGTAACCATTCACAATATGGGAGTGGAATGTGTCACCATCCTCATAAGGAGGATAAAATAATATTCCTTAATAAAGGAAAATAAAAGAAATGACTTTTCCTCACACATGTACGAAAGGAAAAATTATATGTAGGGATTCCAAGGGAATATCTCAAACTAAATACAAATACAGAAACCTAAGTCAAGTAAAGATTAATTATTCTAATACTGTACAAGAAAAAATATACAACACTTCTAAGGGTTATATTACAACCTAAAACAAAACCATAGAATCAAATGATCACGATCCATGAGACACCTTGCAAGAGTTCAATATTCAGTCATCCATCAAGATTCATGAGACTAAACCACATAATCATTCACTGTTATTGGTTGAGGAGACTAGGTCCACCCTTGAAGCCAACTAGAATAGGTTCAATTTAATGCACAAAATGAAAGGTAAACATAACATGATCATATATAGATTGTGAATATATCAAAACCATCACTAAAATAAGGGGTATCCAAAACCCTAGATGTCTTGTGCACAAACCCAAGACAACATCGATCTATTATGAATGCATACGACTATAGAGAATGAATACACAATATAAATGAATGAATGTGCTGTAGAAATGCACATGTGCACAAAAAAATTTCACATATGCGGAAGAATACAATAAATATGCACAGGTTCACACAAAAGTTTGAAAAATGTTAAAAATGAGACGCCAACTCCAACGCACGGCCAAATTAAGATCACCTCCACATCGTGGAGTGCCAGATACATAAAATCAAGGTCAAATTCACTCCATAAGAATGATACAAACCAAAATGTGCTAACATACTAAGCATGATACATCATCGATCCTTTACAAGGTTTTATGAAAATGTCATAAGGAGCATGAAACATCATTGATAAGTCATAAGTGCAAGAATACATGAACAATGTCTCATAGTCATGAAGGAGATATGATATGATCTGGGACCACTTGTCACTTGTACATAAGTCCCCAATGGTGCTTGGTCACACCACTCGACCACGAGGTACCCCCAGGATCTCCCCACCATGCTTGTAGAGATAATTATACGGCCTAAGCACACACACAACCAAACATGTGAGAGGATTCTGAAATACTCAAGGCACCAATATTAAACTAAACACAATGAATGCACAATATAAGAGACCAAGATCACATCTCAAATAAGGGGTGTAAAGGTACCTAGTCATCCAAGACCATGAAATGCATGCAACATAGATAACATTCAACATAAGACAACATGGAAACACAATCAAGCCATCGAGTACACACACAAACATATAGTCCATCCAATGATAGTAAAAGGCGCAATACCATGTGCTCAAACACCACATTTACATCCATATCACATTATATCATACTAACATTACCCACGACATACACTCTAGTGGTATACCACATAGAGTGTGGATCCACTTGAATGCCATATACTACTCATGTCCCACCATAGGATTGTTTCATATGCATAATTAATTATCATAACACAACACATATACTCCCATTATCTCATAAAATACAAAATCACATAACCAAGACAATGTCTCATTATACAATTTCTGGAAAATGCTCTCGGTAGACATTACTTTGATTTCATACCAAGGTAAGGGTTCATAGGATCCTGGAATCCATTTCAAAATTATACCAATATAAACACTACGTAAAGTGGGCCATGCAAACCATTATTACAATACAAAATTTCAAATCAAAACTCATTCCACCAACACAAATAGATGTGATATCAAAACCAATTGCATACAAGCCCCAAAATTGAAAATCATCATAATCTCAAACTTATCAAAAGACATTCTCAATATTATCCTCTAAAATATTATAAAAAAGTCATAGATAAATAATATTACAACATAACACCGTATTTCTCTTTCTCACGAGATCAATACTAAGTTGGAAACTTCTCATAATCAGGTGCATACAAACAACCAAGCCAAAATCTGCAAAATTTAATACTTGAATCCAAACAAGAATTTGTGAAAACCCATTGATTCCAAATTGATTCTCAATCAAAAAATACATTCACTTCATTCATTCATTCATCCAAATGAATTTTAGAAGTATAAAACAACAAAACCCTTGTTTTCTCATAAACTCAAGGAAAACATTTAAATCTTCATCAAAACACTTCCAACAAGTTTAAAACAAGGTTTACTCCATCAAGAAACACTTTTTCAACCATTCTCAAGCCATAATTCAAAATCCAACCAAGATTTGAGAATAAATCCAAAGAGCTTACATCAACAATGCATAAATCAAGAAATGACAAGTAGAGAAATCCTTCACCAAGTGCCACAAAAATTTGAAGGAAGTATTCAACGAGAGGATTCCATTGAGCAAAGACCCACAAAATATTTCGACTCCAACTTGTTGTCCTAGCCAAAATTGAATTCACCAAAGAGGGTTTCAAGAAACTCATGAAAAATTAGAAGAATGTAAATGTTAATTTAAAACATGAACTTTTTCCATATTTTAAAGACTTTTAAAAAAAATGATAAAATATAATATTTCATTTAAGTTATTAATTTAAAAATAAACTTTAAAAATATAAAAGATAAAATGAATAACTAAAGACCCAACTAAATAAAATGCCCAAACAACACTTGTTGACAACAACAACAATATTATTACAATACTTGTTGCAAGGGGTAAATTTTTTGATAAGTCTATAAACCTGCAATCACAGTGATTAGATCCAACCTCAATATCTATATTACTACAAATCCCACTCCTTACATAAGAGAAATAAACAATGAATTCCAAGAAATAATGATAATATCAATTTAAAACTAAATGCAAACATTCAAACCAAATGCCCCCCCTTGGCCTTCTCCTTTCTATGCAATGTGGGCTCTCAAATATTGCTCCAATTATGACAACATGAAAATTCAAAGATTGTGGTTGTTGAATTATGAGAATTAAGCCTCATATATAGAATTTTGGACTTCAATTACGGCTAGATTGATTGGACAGATAACTGAAATTGACTAGATAGATGACTACGCTTGATTGATTAGAAGACTGTGACTAATTGACAGTTAAGTGGTTGTATGATAGAATTGATTGGATAGTTAACCCAATTGATTGAGAGTAGATTTGATAGAATGATCATAAGGTTGATTGCATGACTGAGAAGACTGAATTGATTAATTAGTCAAACTAAATTGAATGTATAGAAGAGGTGTTATTCAGCGACAATTAAAAGAGGTGAAATTGGAGGAATAATTAGCATTAAATAAATTTAAAAAATTATTTAATTGTGCATAAGATAAATAAATAAAATAAATCATTTCATTTATTTTTTGAAGAATTAGTTTGCATTGGGGAAGTGAAAAATTAAATAAATTATTGATTTATTTAATTTTAGAAGAGATAGTTAAGTAATTGGAATTATCACTTAATTGTGGCGATAATAAAAATGAAGAACATTTTTAATTAAATAATAAATTTACTTAATTAAACCGAAGAAAGGGATTAATTAAATAATAACAACTATTTAATTAATTTCTAGAAGAATAATTAGGAAATCTTGACAGAATACTAAAAAAGAAACTAAATAATTAATTAAAATCATTCAATTATTGGAATTGGAGGGAGATTATGAATTTTAAATTTAAATTAGGAAGAATGTCACACCTTAATTAAATAATAAATATTATTTAATTAATTAAGACGAACATTAGCAAAATTGTTGCTCACAGGCGATAAGACAATTTTTAGTGTCTACATTTTGCCCCTCTTTGAAACAATGCATTTTCCAATGTTGTTTTTAAGAATAACTAATAAAATCATGCCCGAGTGGCATCACAGTAGTTACTAGGCAATATGATCTGATCTCTCAAAATTTGAGCGAAAAATATGGATAGGAGTTGTCGATAAAGTGACCAGGATCGCAATGCAACTTACACCTCAGAAAATAGAGGTATTTAACAAAAATTATGGACTCTAGAAGATAAAAGTTTACATGGATAGTTAAAAATAGACATGTTGCACATCCACCGAGGAGGGGTAGGGGGTATAAATAGGTCCTAAGGTTGATTTCTAAGGTATTTGCACTCTTGAGCTTTGGAATCTAGTGAAGAAAAATGGGTCTTAGAGCGACTTTGAGGAGTGAAGGCGAGTATGCAGATGGTGTTCACATCAACAAGTGCATGACACTTTTGCCACAACTAATGGTGAAGCGACACACCTCGCCTAGGACACAAAATTTTAACTAATGCACAACTGTGTATTATGCGATGCATGTTCATGAAAGGGTCGACGCAGGTGTTAGAGTAAAATGATGCAACTACATTATTAATTTAGTTTTCATTAGTGTGCACACGAAATACTTGTGCGATGCAATTGACTGTTATTTTATTTGAAAAATGATATGACACATTTGATTTTGTTGTAATAAATGCATAATTAATAAATGTAGTTTGACATGTGCTTCATTAGGAATAGTTTATTTGCATCGTAGCATTGTATGATTTGCATTATGATTGACTTTATGACTGCATTTTCATTTTTAGATATGAGAATCAGTACTTATTACTTGGGAGAATCATCTTGAGTTGCTCGCATATAGGCATAAATTAGATAAGGAGGAGCATGAGAACCTAGAGACCTTGGGGTTGACGCAAATTACATTTATGCCTAAGATTAGGGCTAATAGGAGCCTTATTATCATATTGTGTGAGTGATGACACTCTGAGACTTCTTCCTTCCACTTGTCGACTGGGGAGTGCATTGTTACCTTAGAGGATGTTTACAGGATTCTGAGAATACCTATTTGGGGTGTGAGAGTTATGTATGCACTGCAAGAAGGTCATAGGGAATTGAGTGAGTTTTTTGATATCTCTGAGGATGATCTTGGGATTAGGCATTATGATATTACTTGGAGGGACCTGGTCGATGAATTTAACAATTTTATAGGTCTACTTTGTGGGATAGTGGTAGGTTTACTAGTTTTGAATAGGAGGGGTCATAGATTTCTAGTGGGCTAGGGGGTGGTGATTTTGGAGATGTGGGCAAAGAGTCAGATGTATGCATAGGGACCTTGCATTCTATATTATACTTTCAAATACTTGACATTTTATATCATGGGGCATAGTCTCTTGGTTGTGGGGTCACTTTGCTATAGATTTGGGCTTGGGAGCATATAGTCATAAATTGATCAATTTTTGATAGGCAGAACCTTCATCTAGGTCAGCCTTATGTGTATCATTATGAGGCATTTGTACAATGACAAGTAGGCCATGTACTAGGTACTAGAGGCATTATTTGGACATTTTGAGAGAGCTCACATGGAGGCTATATATTGGATGTGTGAAGTGGGATGGGGATGCAGACTATCTTGATTGTTGCAGGTAGGAGAGATACTTGATAGGCAGGACCACACAGTCACAAAGGATCATTGAGATCTAATTACTAGACATGGTCCTTAGAAAGTTTGAGGAAAGGCAGGGTGTACCAATAGGTGTTGCACACCTTGCATGGTGCAGTAGGGATGTATCTAGATGAGGTCAGTAATTCCAATGGAAATAATAATAGTTCAGTTTGATGGATTAACACCTCATATATTGGCTTGGGGATCACAAGTTATAGATGCAGAGACTACAATAGATTATGATGCATGGTGAGCATTTAATATACTTGTACCCTTGATAGATCTAGGCGTACCAATGACTATTGATATGGCCTGATGGATTAGATAGTTGTGGAGGAGGATGGGGAGGCGAGGACAGGGAAAACATATGGGAGCTCAGGATGGAGGGAGAGGGAGAGGTGGTTGTGGGAGAGGAGGTATAGATGGTGGCAAAGGAGGTAGGGATGGAGGGAGAGGAGGTGACAACGGTAACAAAGGAGATGATAAGGGATGAGGTGTAATTGTGACAGGTGCCCCATTGATTGCACCGGTTAGAGGTGGAAAGATGGATGTGGGCGACAAGGCTAGAGGAGGGGAGGATATAGGAGGAGATGAGGGCATGAGAGAGGAGGAGGATATAGAGATGACCAGGAGTAGTTCAAAGAGAGAATCCATCTCATATGAGTCTAGATCATCATCAAAAGAGGAGGAGGGAGATGATGTATAGATGGAGGAGGTTAGTGTTGGTGGAGATGAGGAGATGGTAGAGGGAGAGGGACTACATCATGTGGCAATTGGTCATGATGTGTGACAGGTCCCTAAGGCTCAAACATTGACAGGATAGATGGGTGTTGTGAGGGACACGATTAGATACCTAGAGGAGATATTAGATGTTGTAGAGACCAAGGCAAGGCAAGAAGAGGAGAGGGTAGTTGTGGCAGAGTGTAGGGCTACAACCTCTAATTTAGAGAAACATTTCTTATCAGGAAGGATTGGTGTGCTGACTGGGAGGATAGGGAGATTGGAGAGGGAGAGAGATAATATAAGGGATGAGGTACAGACAGTTAAGGCCAGGGCTCAGGTGGTGGAGGCTAGGGGAGAAGGCCAAGCTAGATGTTCAAGATTTTATTGAGGGTGTACATGATTTGACTCTATAGGGGGCCATAGACCAGATGTATCGAGTAGGTAGAGAGGCAGGCTGAGAGATACAATATTGGTAGGATCACTCTAAGAGAGTGGTCCTTCTCGATCAAAGAGTTCCTAGCTATACTAATTCTTAGAGATCACATAGATCACAAGGAAGTGGAGCAGTTATACAACCACCAAGGCTGTCACGTATAGATGCAAGTGCACTTGTCATGCATCTTAAGGCAAGACCTTCCACAACTGCTCAGTTTAGGCCCACTGGATTAGAGGGCGGGGCCAGTGCTAGTTGATATTA
>MU224540.1:7581824-7620525 GCA_018584345.1 Thuja plicata | reverse complement strand
GCCATGATTTCTATGATGATACACGACAATCTACCTAGTTTATGTTATGTCATGCTTTTTATGTTTTCCTAGATGATGTATGAGATGCATATATGGATATCTAGATGTGATAGACTTATTTACAAATAATGATCTATATTTTTTTTGCATTTTCCTATGTATTTATATGATATGCTCATGTTGTTTTTGTATGACCTATGGGAATGTAATGCAAATGATGAGATGTGATACACTTTATAAGCTATTTTTTTTGTATTTTCTATGCATTTATATGATGTACTAGATGGATTATGATGATGCTTGTGACTATGATTATGATCTATATACTAACATGGTATAGATGTAGGATGCATTATTATTTGTTGTGCCACAATACCATATCTTAATGACTGTTAGGAACGAATGATATAATTTTTAGTATTGACAAATAAGGAGTAAATGACATAGTTAGATCAATAATATGACAATGAACCCTAATTAAAATCCAAAATTCATTAATAACACATTTCATTCCAATTTTTTTGAGAAATTATTTTTCATTATTGAGCCATTTTTATTTAGCAAAATGGGTATTGTCCTTATTAAGATATTGACATATCAAGATGAGATGTTCCCTTTGCAAGTAAAAAGCACTTAGAATAGGCAAGGATTGTTTGCCAGTCCATCTAAGGATGTGGGTATTAAGGGTCAAGATATGTTTAGTGGCAGTCCCGACTATTGTTTTTCTTTGCAATATTTTCTGCATTAGATACTTTTCTTATATGTGAACATGCCTATCACAGACATCCAAAATACCTTTTCCTTTACAATTCATATAAAACACCTCACAAACAACAAACAAAGACAAATAAAGAAATGAACCATACTGACATCTCTAATCAATTGTGGATATCCCAGGGGTGCATAGGAACATGAATTGCAAAAATTGAAATAAGATAAGACATGGATAAGACTAACTTGGACATAAGTCAATAACTATATTGATTTTGTGTTTGTGTTATGCGTTTGTTTGACAATGACATTGATGATGATAATGATGTTTGGTTTCAGGAATGAGGTACCTCGTATAAGACTAACCTGTCTAGTTTCGAGTCTATCCATCCTCTATATAAGACATAATGACCATATGAAAAAATGATTGATTATAATTTGATTGATTGATAAGACATCTTGACTAGTTTGAGTGAGGACCAATTGATAATTTTGTCAGTTAAAGAGCGACATTGTGAAGCTCGAACTTGTTGTGTTTGACGTTCGTTCAATGTCTGTTGATGCAAAATTATTTTTTTATTGACCATGGACAATTAACTAAAGAAACTTTATTTCAAGATTTTTGATATTTTTATGATGTTTAGGGATTTTATCAAGACATTTTATCATTTTTTAAAAAAAATTTCAGGACTTTTTAGGATTAGGACATGGTGCTTTACCCCAGTTTGGACATAAGGCAATTTATTTATATAGTGGACCGACTTATGATAATGTAATGGACATGACTAACAAGGACAACTGATGAATCCAAGCCACCGATAGTAGACCAAACCTATTATTGTGGGAATGCATAATTTATGAAAAAGGGATTATGATAAAAGTATCAGAGGATGTGATGACAAATGGTAGAGAAAGTATTTACACATGGTGTCAGATTACCCGATTTTCACTTGTGTACTTATCTAAGATGTCAACAAGGTGGTTTTTATCATAGGATGAATTATTTCTATTTTTTTGATGTCACAAAAGACAACCATTTGCTAGGTTTTCATTGCGATAACAATTTTTTACTTTTTTTTGAAAAAAATGTATTTTTTAAGGACATTTTTGAAAAGAGATACTCCAAGAGTTAAGTGTAGAACTTGCACAGGTGCAAGCTATTGACAGGGTTTGATAGAGGCTGGCCCTCTGGTAGATAATTGATAAGCACCTGACCCATATACTACTTTGATTACATAAGGACCTAGCCAATTAGCCTCAAACTTGCTATGTTTCTCTCAATCAACCAAGTTTCTCTTATTTTCCATTAGTATCAATTCTCCTATTTCAAATAATTTGATTTGGACCTTCTTATTATAACTTATACGGAGACAATTTTGATAGTCTTGCAAATAATTAAAGGCACTATGTCACTTTTCATCCTGTAATTCTCATTCGTGCGTGTGTGAATGAAATACACCTTCAGGAGATTAGTTTATTTACTAGCAATTCTATGGAATAATAGTAATAATTTAAACTAAGAACTACAAATAAATCAACAAGCATCCCATGGATCTCTATCTAAGCATTTTAACAGAGCTCTCAACCTTAATCTCTACTAATGACAGTCCTAGAATGAGAAAATGATAAAGATATACCTAATCTAGCTCTCAAATTCTCTCAATTGCTTCAATAATTAACTCAAATGCTCTCACAAATACTATGAAAATACTCAATTATGCATTGATATGCTCTTAATTTCTATGAAAATGGCTATAATATGGATGCTTTGCATTCAAATTTTCTAGGATCCTCTTATGCTTGCAAATCGACTTCTATTTTTAGGATTTTCCCAAGTGTAGGGGGTAGAGTCAATTGATCATGATTAAGCCTTGGTTGAGTGAGAGGCTTTCAAAGGGTTTCAAATGGGGGGACAATTTAAATGCTTGTCTCAAAGGTTGGGACAAAGAGACAAATTTGAGTGATTAGGATTGAAAGTTCAAAATAAGCGATTGAGATTGCAAATTTGGAGTGATCCATGTGCTTTGCTTTCTCAATTCTCATTGGTTCCTCTAATTCATGTTGAAAGATATTGAGATTTATGAATTCAATCAATTAATTAAATTAGCCATGTAGGGGAATAGGTTGGATTTGATTTTTGATTTAAACTATACAGTTAATTGATTAAAATCAATTATATAGTTTGATTAACCCCTTTAGGCCTATATTTAATTAATTAATGTCATTTGTTAATTTATCCTTTGATTTAATTGATTTTATCCAAGTTTGATTTAATAAATGTCCATTTGAATTGATTTGATCCATTTTGATGAGATTTGGTACAATTTGCTGAGATTTACAGATTTGCTTGATTAGAGAAAACCTGCCCAATTTTAGGTGTCTACAAATGCTCCTCTTTGAATTGACGTGCAAAGCGCATTAGTTCAAAGAAAATTGATTGTCCTGATCACTGATTTGATACTTGATTGATTGATAAACTGATTCAATGATAACCTGATCCAAGATGCGAAACTGATTTGATAAGGTGCAAAATGCCCCACTGATAATGTTTAAAATTTCAATGCCCCAGATTTAGGTTGATGTTTGACGCAGATCCTGATTTGATAATGTGATGATACCCCCTTAGAAATGAAAATAGATTGATGTCCCGCAACAAAAGATAATGATCTACTGATAAAGAATAGATCCAATATGTTTTCATTTCTAACAATAGTGATGACAATCCTAGTAACCAAACATGGCCCAGTGCGAAGAAAAAAGCAAATTAGGTTAAACTGGGTCAAAAATCTCTTCAAAATTAGGTCAAATAGTATAAATACGTTGAAAAATCCATTTTTACTATTCATTTTCACTTTTTACTATTGAGATTTTTCTCTCATTCTATTGAGATTTTTGACAATGGTGGTCCCCATTCGAGAGCATCGGTTCATGCGAGGGCATAGATATAAGAGACCAGATGGCTATGGACCTCTGGTAAGTGGTTTTGAACCTCTTTGTGCATTTATTTCTTTTGTATGACTGCATTTAATGCTTTTAATCATGCTTACTAGGGGATTTTAGGGCAATTTTAGGCCAAATGCCACGTAAGATAATTTAAATGCCTCCTATCAGTGCCAAATGCCACATCCACATTGTTAAATGATGCCTATGTGTATTGAAATGCCACGTATAGGTTAGGTAAAATCCCACTTATGATAGATCAAATGTTGGGTAAGAAACCCTAGGGCAAAACTAGTTAGTAAATGTCACTTAGGAGGATTTAAATGCTGCCTGCAAAAGGAAAATGACGCATATAAGGAAACATACCACATCCAATAATTCAAGTAACGCTTATGATAGATTAAATGACGCTTAAGCATGAAATGAAGTGTACACTCTGTGAAGTGACGCTTGCAAGAAAATTTGCTGAAATCCTGATTTCAAAGATAACAAACTGCTTTTGATTGAACGTCTCGATTACCGAATTGGTTTCCAAGATAGATAGGTGTGTTTAGTAAGGCTACCAAGTGTTTAGGATATTAGAATGATCACAAAAATGTATGTTTGATATGTCAATCTAATTGGATAGAAAACTAATTGATAAGATAACTGATATATTGATCCTTTCTCAAGATCTAGAGTTAGGAACAATAGGTTGATACGCTCAAAAAGAACAAAAGATTGATTTGATTGGTTTGATTGACTTGAAATGTTCCACTGATACAAATATACTGATATGATTCACTTGATTTGCAAAACATGCACGGTGCCATAAGTTGTTGGTACGAAGCCTTCCATCGTGGGTGCTTGATTTTGCGGGTGATCTGACTAGACCTGAGACACGTGTTATTGAGTAGTGTGGTTTGTACTTTCTCCTTGATATACCTCAGTTCCAGCTGAACCGGGGATTACTCACAGCTATGGCAGAGCGTTGGCACTCTGACCATAATACCTTCCACCTACCCCTCGGCGAGATGACGATTACTCCTGAGGATGTATGTAGATTGTTACGCATCCCTACCCGAGGAGATAGGGTTTACTATGATCTGGTATATGTTGGCATTGCTTGTAGATGGGTCTTTGAAGATCCTACGATCGGAGATGATACCATTACATGGGTGCAGTTTGTGTCGTTCCCTACTTTACCTACAATGTTAGGTGCAGTGATCAATGGTTTACTTCTGCTTGATAGACGAGGTCATGTATTCACAGTTGGATGGGGCCGAATCTTGGAGGACTTACTTGCACATCCTCGGATATTTTATTGGGGTTCCTATGTGCTCGCATAGTTATATCATTATTTACACGAGGTTGTGTATCAAGAGAGCGCAACTATATCAGCCAGAGC
This sequence comes from Thuja plicata, assembly GCA_018584345.1. NCBI lineage: Eukaryota > Viridiplantae > Streptophyta > Pinopsida > Cupressales > Cupressaceae > Thuja > Thuja plicata. The sequence continues at coordinate 7,615,487 of MU224540.1, read as the reverse complement.
TATATTGTTACAGTTATGGACCTGGGAGCACATCTCAGTCACCAGACCTAGTGCAGCTTGAGTGAGAGGTCGAGGATGGCTGTATGCACTCCTATATGATGGCATGATTGTCCAACATCATCTGGGAAAGGTTGAGTACTGGTGGGGGATGATAGATGATATAGATCAGGTCGTCTGGAGACCTTACCTTGGTTGCGAGGGCTGGAGAGAGGATGATAATGAGTTACCATTTTTGTTGATGTATCTAGATATATAGATATTTATGGATCTTTCTTATGGACATTTATTTATGATGCCCTTTGATTCTCATGATGTTGTTATGATGTTGATGTGATATTTCTTTATATGCAGATCTATATGATTTCTATGATGCATTTACTTTTATATGTTATGGATGCAGTATCTTAAATATGACATAGATAGATGGATGCAACATGATTATGCAACTAATTCTATATGTTTTTGATTTATGATGAATGTAATGGTTTATGCAATGCCATGGTAAAATGAATGCCACTATATTTTTGAAATTGTTGTATGCAACTTTATATGAAATGTACTTTTAAATGGATGCAACATGGATAATGATTAATGCTTCTATGAATATTTTTGCTTTTCTCTTGATATAAAAGATAATGAATAAAGATTAATATTGATGAATTTAATGAATGCAAAAAAGAATCTCACATCATTGATTTGAACCAAGATAATTGAAATTGAACCCCCAAAAATTGATTTACCCTCTTGAACTTGGAAAATCCTTTAAGCATGCAATTAATCTAATATGAAAATGAAATGCAATGCAACTAACTATCACTAGCTTTTTGCGAAAGAAATGCAAGAGAGATATATTTTCATCATTGAGCATTATGAAACTAGGAGCAAGTACAAACATCACTGACCACATCATGATGATATGAATACCGCTTTCATCATTTTGGTAACTATTGGGAAACTAGTACAACTCTCACTAGTTGAATAATCAACTATGGGAGTATGAATACCGGTTTCATCGGATTCAATGTTGCAAGTGGATTTTGGTATTAAGATATGGAAGATCTAAATAGTCAAGGTATCCTTTTGCGTAAACAAACAAAGGTTAACTCTCCTTCCTATATGAAATTCCTCAATGATTATTTGATGACCATGTCCTTAGATGAATTCACACAAGTTGGTGGATCTTCCTCAAAGTTAAGAAAATATCATGTCTTCATCATCGCCAATCTAGTCGAAACATCATCGATTAGCTAAAAATAAATGAAAAAATGCAATGAAGATCATCAAAAGCTTCAAGTGTTTTGTATTGTATCAAGTTTTTCAATAGAATTTCCAAACATTCTGATCATTTAGGTTTTGTCAAATTTTAATCCTGATAATAAAGTCATGAAGTTCACTTGGATAAAGTTGATGGATTGAATGCTTGAGTTTGAACAATGATATCCATCAAAGGTTCAACAATATCTCTCTTTTGAAGCTCTGAAAATTCCCTCTGATATGTGACCAAAAGTAACACTTATTGAATCTGTTTGTACCAAAATCAATGCTTTTTCCCCCAAGTGATAAAATGTGACCATGTGTAAATCTTGGGCAAATGAAACCTAGTATGTGATAATGCAGCTCAGAGACTTTATTATGACTATGCACAAATGACATATGTAATGAGGATATACAAATGAGATGATGAAAATGAAATATGTATAAATAAAACTAGGAAAGACCTAAGGGATCAAAAAGCGCTTGATTGCCAGGTTTTCATCTTTTGAGTTTTATTTCTTTTTTTTTTTCTTCTTTTTTTGCTACCAAGGCACCTATTCCTAGGTTTTCACCAAGGCACTTTTCTCCTTTTCAATTTTTTTTTTAATTTTTCTTTTTATTTTTTATTTTTTTGATATCATCAAGGTGCCTATTTGCTAGGTTTTCACCAAGACAACCATTTTTTTTTATTTTTGAATGTTTTTTCTTTCTTCATGCTCAATTTTCTCCTTTTTCTGATTTCTTCTTTTCCATTGTTTTTTGAACTTTTGATCTTTCTCCTTTTTTTGGATTTTGAAATTTTCTCATGTTTTTGGATTTTGAATTTTTTCATGTACAAAGAATGATGCTGAAATCATCGGATACACACTCATCTGATACTCTTTCTTGCTATACTCTTTCATCTGATAAGGTATGAAACCTCTTTAAATGGATGCTATTAATAAGCTCTTGCAACTCATCACCCTCACAATCAGCTAGCTTGTAGGTCCCCGTTCCAAAAGAGGAAGTAATTACAAAAGGTCCAAGCCAATTTGTCTCCCATTTTCCTTTCTTTTCTCTATCTGCTTGGTTTTTAGGGTTTTCTCTTAACACTAAGTCTCCCACTTGAAAGGTTCTAGGTTTGATATGTTTGTTGTAATTCCTTGAGATTCTATTTTGATATACTTTCAAATGCTGATAAGCTTGTGTTTGATGTTCCTCCAACAATTCCAATTGTTGAAGTCGGGTGACCCTATAATCCTCATCAGTGATTAATCCATGTAATGAAACTCTTAGGGATGGGATTTCAACCTCCAAAGGAAGAACAACTTCTACCCCATAAACTAAGGAAAAGGGTGTAGCTCCTATTGGTGTTCGAATGCTAGTTCTATAGACCCACAATGCCGAGTTTATCTGAATGTGCCAATCTATTCTTGATTTGTCAACTGATCTTTTCAATATTTTACGGATACTCTTTTTTGTAGCTTCGGCTTGTCCATTACCTTGAGGATAGTAAATGGAGGAAGAATGGCGTGTTATATGGAAGGTCTCACATATTTCATCCACATCTTTGTTCTTGAATTATTTCCCATTATCTTTGATGATGACATGAGGAATACCATATCTATGAATGATGTGATTAAGGATAAACATAGAAATCTATTTTCCCATTGTAGTTGTCAAAGGTACGACCTCTACCCATTTGGTAAAATATCCTATTGTCGTGATGATGTATTTGTGACCATTGGAAGAAGGTGGATAAATCATTCCAATAAGATCAAAGCCCCATTGGTAAAATGGCCATGGTGTGATGAACGTGTGCAACTCTTGTGCAGGAACATGGATCATGCCTCCATGGTATTGGAATTTTGAACACACTTTAACAAAATGACAAGCATCATTTTCTAAGGTTTTCCAAAAATACCCCATACGAAGCATTTTCTTAGCTAAATTCAACCCACTCGAATGTGAACCAAAGATACCCTCGTGAACGTCTCTTAAAGCTAACTTTGATTCCTCGTCCTATAGACACCTAAGAAGCATTCTGTCAAGACCTTTGCGATACAATGTGTCTAATAGGATAGTGTAACGAGATGCTTGGCGTATAAAATGTCATTTTTGGGCACAGGTTTGGTCTAAAGGTAAAACATGGTCTTTGAGGTAGGTATAAATGGGTCCGTACCAAGGTGAGTCATGTCCATTTATAAGGCCAATGATTTGTGTTTCAGGAAGGTTAAAATCAGGTTTCACCAACTCTTCCACCAAGAATTCGTACCTCACATTTTGATTAGGCATTTGTAGTAAAGAAGCCAAAGTAGCCATAGCATCTGCAACTCTATTCTTGTCCCTCATAATTTTCTCAAATGTAATCAAGGCAAAGTATTTTTTCCAGCCATCTACCATCCTTTTAAATGGCATCAATTTTTAATCCTTTGTTTGATATTCATCATTGATTTGATTGATGACTAATTGAGAATCCCCATATACTTGCAGTTCTATGACGTTCCATTCTAAAGCCATTTTAATGCCTATGCCTAAAGCTTCATACTCTGCAATATTGTTCGTGCATGGAAAAAAAGTTTATAATACTTAGGAATGGTATATCCTTGAGGTGTAATCAATAGAATTCTGACTCCTGAACCATTCTAAGTGTAGGATCCATCAAAATATAATTTCCATGCTTTGGCTTCCACATTGACTATCTCTACATCTAGAAATTCAACTTGAATAAGATGAGTAGACACTAAAGGATTTTCAGTGAATTTATCAGCAATGACTTGGCCCTTGATAGATTTTCGGTCCACATACTCAATATCAAATTTGCTAAGTACCATCACCCATTTAGCAATTCTTCCTGTTAGGGCTGTTTTACTAAGCAAATACTTTAATGGATCAATCTTTGCAATCAACTTCACCTTGTGCTTCAACATGTAATACCTTAGTTTTTTTGAGGCAAAAACTACCACTAGACAAGCTCTTTCCATGAAGCTATAGTTCAACTCATACTTGATCAAGGTTCTACTTAAGTAGTAAATAGCTCTTTTTTTTCCTTCATCCTCTTGTGCCAAAAAAACCCCTAAAGATATCTTTGTTGCTGAAATGTATAGTAGTAAGGGTTTTCCTTTGATGGGAGGCGTCAAAATGGGTGGGTTTACCAAGTATGTCTTCAATAAGGTGAAGGCTTGTTCACATTCATCATCCCATGTAAAAATGGTATCCTTGTGTAGCAATCTTGTAAAAGAGTGGCACTTTTTCGCCAATTGATAAATGAACCTCCTTATAGATTGAAGTATTCCTTGAAGTGAACTTATTTGACTGATGTTTTTGGGAGTTTCCATGTCCATGATTTCTTGTATTTTTTCCGGATCCACTTCTATCCCTTTTGTTGAAACTATGTAGCCTAAGAGCTTGCCAGATTGAACACCAAATACACATTTCTTTGGTTTTAATCTTACTTTAAATTGCTCCAACCTTGTGAAAATATTTTCTACGATGGGGAGATGATCTTTTATTTTATGTGACTTTGCTAAGATATCATCCACATAGTTTTCTAGGAAAGTATGCATCATGTCATGGAATATAGTGGTCATTGCTCTTTGGTAAGTTGCTTCAGCATTTTTGAGGCCAAAGGGCATAACATTCCAACAAAAGGTTCCCCAAGGGCATGTGAAAGTGGTCTTTTCTTGATCCTTAGGCGCAATTTGAATCTAATTGTAGCCACTAAATCCATCCATTAATGAAAACATAGAATGTCCTGCCATCAAATCCACTATAGCATCAATGCTAGGTAATGGAAAATCATCCTTAGGGAAAGCAAGGTTAAGGTCTCTAAAATCCATGCATATTCGAATGGACTTGTCATGTTTAGTAATAGGTACAATATTGGAGATCCATTCTGCATAATCTATTACTCTTATGAAGCCAACCTTTAGTAGCTTTTCCAATTCTGCCTTGACCAATAAAGCTACATGGGGATGCATTTTTCTCAACTTTTGCTTCACAGGTTTGACGCCAGGTCTCACATTAAGGTGGTGCATTATAAAACTTGGATCCAATCCTATCATGTCTGCATATGACCATGCAAAGTTGATTTTCTTTTCTTGAAATAATTCTATGAAATCCTTCCTTTCTGATGGAGTCAATGATGCTGCTAAGTGAATAAACCTTGGTTCCAATTCGGTTCCAATGTTGACCTTTTTTTTTGGCTCAATGAGGATAGGAGATCTCTCTTCATCATGTTTTGGTAGGGTATCTAATCTATCTTCCTTAGGTGCCACAGTTGGGTTTTCACCTTTCAAAACATCCGTTATTTTTACTTTTTTAGGGTCTAGTACTGCCACATGGTGGTTTACACCACTAGACCTTTTCATTTTTTAATTTTAATTTTATTTTATTTTGTGGATTAAAAGATTGGACCCTTGCCTCTATCATCATGCTCAGATTGTATTCGTTGGTGGAAGATGGCTCAACCATGTTAAGGTATTGGGCCATATCATTGTCATTGGGAAAATATAATAGGTCATTAGGTTTGGTTAAGTCCCAATCAATGAGTTCGGGATGTATGAGGGCTAAGGAATCATTAGGAAAGTTGTCATTTGAAGGGTTCAAGGACATGACTTCATTTGAGGGTTCGTACATTGTATCACTTAGGTAAATAACATGTGCTTGCTCGAGGTGTTCCATGAAAGTAGGATCAAAATTTTCTTCACTATACTCCTCGTGGATTTCCATGGGAAAGAATGCATGTGGATTAAATCTAATGTTCAAATCACCCCCCACGAAGGTACCCAAGGTTCACCTATCCATTGGTTACCACTAGATGCTTGTCTTGTATTGCGTTCTTGAGGCTCATGTAATGTTTGTGTAGAATTCAAACCTTGATCCTCATTGTCTTGAATTTTGGCCTTAGGAATGGTAGCATAGGTATGAATAACATCAACCTCTTTGTCGTAACAAGACTCTTCGTATAGGGTATCCCACTCATATTCTCTGGAATCATCCTCACTCTCAGATTCTAACATGTGTACATGCTCATGAAAATCATGCATAGGGCTTGAACTTTCTCATTTTTCTTCATACCCTATTCCGGATTTCTCATCCTTTGACATCCAAGGAGGTTCAATAGGTTCTAGAAACCATCTATTCCTGATTCCTAAGGGTCATCTTCCCTCGTATCCCATTTTTTGCATTATTTGAAATCCCTTGCCATGTTGATCAGTTTGGATATTGATATGTTGCACTCTTTCAACGGGATTGTTTGAAGTATCCTCCTCTTTGTAGAGCCATTGTAAAAATTCATTATCATCCTTTTCTAGGGCTGATTTATCACTCTCTCTTACAAAATGAGAGTTATATTTGTGAGGTTGATGAGTACTTGAGGGTTTCCCATGTGTCTTTGGGGAAGTTGGTAAATCAAATAGGGAAACAAAATATTCCCCTACTCCTTTGGAATTGATTATGTATTGCTTTTCAAACTTATGCATCATCTCACTCATCTTTTGGTAGTGGTCCTTCTTGGTTTGTTCTCTCTCATCCTTAGAGGGTCTCAAAATTTCTACCTTTGGTGTAGAAGCTTTGACTTAATTTTCATTGTAGCTTGGACCCTCATAACTAACTTTCTCCTTTCCCATAGTTGATGTAGTTGAGTTAGTTTGATTAGGACTTGAAGTAGATGTAAAATTTGATGTCAACTTAGGACCTTCCTCTTTGGTTTCTTCAATGATGACATTAGGAATGATTCCTTCCCTATTACGTGGAATAAATAGCTCATGAAGAGGTTTCATTGTATTGCAATATTGAAAGGGATTAGGATCTCCTCTAATAGTTATTTCTTCACCCATGTACATAAATTTAGTACATTGATGATAAGTCAAAGGCACCGCTTGCATCTCATGAATCCATGACCTTCCCAATAAAATATTATATGTTAAATTCATGTCAAGGACTTGAAAAATGGTGTCTTTCTTGATGGGTCCCACTTGAATGGGTAAAATTATCATTCCTTTCGAAGATCTTTCCTCCTCACCATAAGCCTTGATAGTAATCTTCTTTTTAGGATCAATAGATGATTCGGCTAACCCTATAGATTTGACAAGGTTCAAAGTAAAAATGTTGAGACCAGCTCCCCCATCAATGAGAAATCTCTTGACCTTATTCCTTTGGATTAAGACTTCTATATGCAAGGGAAAATTTTGAGGAAATGGACATATCATCTTGTTCTGAAAAATGAAAGGAAATGTGGTGCAACAAGATGTCCTACCATGTTTTGAAACTTTTCTTCCTCCAAGTTTATAGGAACATTAGTTTCCACAAGAGATTTTTCCAAGATCTCCTTGTGATTGGGAGAAAGTTTTAATAACTCCAAAATAGAAATTTGTGCTGGAGTCTTTTGCAATTGATCAACCAAACTATAAGGCTTTGTTGTAGTAGATTTTTATTTAGCCAAAATAGTTGATTGTGTAAGACCAATAGGTTTAGGAGCACCCCCTTGTAGGGTAATACTTGTTGCTTGCCCCCTAGTGATAGCATTAGAAGTCTCCTTTTTGGTTTGTTAATTTATCACCACAACATTAACAACATTATCATGTCCGGATAAGGTATTGATAGTATTGTCATAATAATGAGAAAAATTAACATTGTTGTTACCTTTAGAATTGTTTCCATGGTTGTTCGAATTTGAAGACTCACCTTTCTCATGATTAAAGAAAGGTGTTTTAAAGGCCATATGATCCTCATTGTTTTTGGGCCCTTCCACTTTAATCACACCATTGTCAATTAAATCTTGCACCACATGTCTTAGGCACATGCAATCATTTGTTTTGTGTCCTCAATTTCTTTGGTATTCAAAATGATTGGACTCACTCCACCAAGTAGGCTTAACTTGTGGTTCGTAGGGTTGAGCCCTAGGCAAGTCAATAATCTTATTTGCAATCAGGGTTCTCAATGAATTTTCAAGTGGTTCACCCAAGGGTGTGAACTTCCTTCTAGATGATCGAGCAAATAAGGGTTTAGGCTTATTCGCCTCTTGATTGTTCCCGAAGTTGTTATTATTGTTGTTATTGTTGAAAGACACTTTGGGTGCTTGATTTGCATTATTAACTTGAGTAGATCTTCTTGTGAGGGTAAATGGAGTGACCTTCAAATTATTCGCTTCCACAAACCCATCATTGGCCACACCTTTGTTATTTTCCCTCATCCAAAATTAGTTATTGTTAGGAGGAGCCCTATTTTTATTGTTGTTGGAGGTATTGTTGTTAGCATTCTTATTATCCTTGTAAAGTTTAAGTTCTCCACTTTTGACTAATACCTCCTCCGTAGTTACTCCATTCTCATTTAGGTCTTGGAAAGATCTAGGGCATTGTAACCTTAACCGATAATTCATTTCACTGTTCAAGCTATTAATGAAGATATCCATCTTCTCCTTTTCAGGCACACTTCGAGGGTATCTAGAAAATACCGCTCTCCACCTTTGTAGGAAAATTAGGAATCCTCCCCCCTCGCGTTGTTTGGTATTACATAAATTAATCATCGTAACCTCATGTTTGATATTATAAGAGTAACGAGTTATGAACTTGGAGGCCAATTCCTCAAAAGTGCAGATGACGAAGGGTAACTTGGAAAACCACTCCATTGCCATACCTCCTAAACTTCTTGGTAATAACCTCATTAAATATGTTGTGTCATGTATGAAATCCAAGCTCAATGCACAAAACTCCCTTAGATGATCTTGAGGATCAGATGCTCCTTCGTATTTATCATACTTGGGAAAAACAACTTTGCTAGGGAATGGAACCATAATTAATGTTTTATCAAACAGAAATGGACACAATGCTTTGATAGAGAAGGGTTTAGGAGCTCCCATATGTTTCATTGTATCCAATTTCATTTGGAATAATTTAAACTACTTGTTCATGATGTCAATAGGGTTAGCTTCATCTTCTTTTTGCTTTAATTGATCAACATCATAATTGTAAGGGAGTTTACTCTCCTCTTGTGCTAGCTCTAGAAAATACTTTTCCTTATCTCTTTCCAACACTTTCTCCATGAGTTTCATGAAGAATGGGCTTTGAACCACTTTATTAACCTTCTCTTCGGTAGCCTCTACGTCATTAGGGTCAATATTTATGCCATTGTTATTATCTACCCCTTGAATGTTAGGGTCAACTCCTCTTCCAGCAGCCCCATTATTATTGACCTCGCCATTTCCATTGTTATTGGTGTTATCTCTATTGGCATTTTTATTAGGTCAGGATCCATATTTCGTAATGGGAAAGCCATGTTTGGTTCTAGTTCTTTGTTTGGTTGTTGTGAAGAAGTAGAATTATCACTAGGAAAAGGAACCTCCCGCCTTAGATAAGAACCGTCAGATTGCAGGGTATCTTTGATGTAATGCAATTGGGTGAAAGATGGCATGATAAAAAATCAATAAAAACTTGGCTTTTATCACCTATTTGATCAATCCCTTAATGATTTTGTGATTTATCCAATAATGAGGGATTTTGATCAAATTAAACTTATGAATAGGTGGAAGGTCCAAAAGGGTATCCAAAAATGTAATCAAATTGTTTTCAAGCCCTCGGTAAATACCCCCTATTTTCCCTTCTTTGTTTTTGGGTGTCACTTCACTGTTGTGTAAGAGTGACTTCACACTGCGTAGGCGGTAACTGGAAATAATGTACGCGGCACTCTTTAGTTTGCAAGCGGCATTTGGCCATTTGTAGGCGGTGTTTAAACTCTTCTAGGTGTCACTTTCCAGTGACTTAGGCGGTACTTCATAGTTTGCAGACGTGACTTCCGTTTGTAGGCATGACAAAACTTGTTGTAAGAATTATTTAATTGTTTGTAAGCGTCACTTGGCTGATCCAGTTGATTTTCACATTTTTTAGGGTTTTTAAAATGATAATATATGTTATCAGAGTTGTAAGATGAAATTCTTTCTTGAAAGTAAAGATACAAACACAACACACACATAATTTTTTTTATCTTACTCCTAAAACACACCAAGTGTATGTTCTCGGACGTTTCCATGGGTCTTGAACAAGAATTTCTTCCAAACAATCTACCTAGAGTCAAATTTGGCTTTTTAACAATGGCTCTAGCGAGGTAGCTTTCTACTTAACAAGGTTTTAATTAACACCTCTGTTCTAAACTATGAAAAGTTTCTTATACCCCCTTGCGGGCTTCCCACACACACGAAAGTAAGATTTTGCATAATCCCGAAGGACAACTAGAGGAAGTGAAGATACTTAACATAATTTAGTCACTGCGACCCATTAAGGAAGAGTACATTTTTTTTTATAGTGGGTTGGATAGTCTCACAGCTAAAGTGAGTGTCTCCCACTTTGGGTCATTCCCTCTCACCGTCTTCGTTAAGGAAAATCTCAGGAGGCAGGCCCTTTAAGTCTCTAGCTAACTAGCATGTATATGAGAAATCAAAAATTGAACTAAGTTAAGTATAAGATTTTTGTTCACTCAAAGAGTGAAGAGCATATCCCTATTAATTTCCTTAAATTCCAAGCACTTCAAACATGTTTATTCATTTTCAACCTCTTGACAAGGAGGTTCTTAAAATTTGAAATATTTGGTTCAATTCCTCCCTTTCTTTCTACCACCCAAACACAACACTTTTGGCTTTTTGATCAACCTCAAAAAGTTGAGAGCATATACCTAATGTTTTGTTTGGAATGGAAAATAATAGGGTTTCCCTATTAAGCTAGATATCAAATAAATGCCACAATTTAAAGAAAACAAGCTTGATATGAAAAATACCTCTTTTCAATGCTAGCAAAGGCTAGGCATTTTTTTGAGGTTTTTTGCTTGTTTTTTCTCACTCACCTAGTAGCGATCGTCTCCTCTCTGGCTCCACCAGGAAGTTAGTCAACACCATAACCAAAGTGAAGAAATACTAAAATTAGAATTGACAATGCAATCAAGTTCCTTTGCAAAATTTGCAAAAAACAACTTAAGGACTTAATACACAAAATCAATTTAGAGATGGAGATTTTTTCTTATAAGCACTACTGATTTTCACAAAATTCTCATACAATGCTTTCTCTTTTTCTAAATCTTCCAAAATTAAAGCACTATGAATTTTCTTAGAGTGCTTGTTTTGAATTCTTACCTCCTCGCTTTCCCTTTTGACCCGCACCTCTAATTTCTGCACCTTCAAGTGTCTATTCATATGCAGAAAACACAAAAACAAAGAGTTAATAACCTGTTTTTATCAAATTGTAAGTAATAAAACATAAAAAGTAGCAGACATCATTTAGCATCTTATAGGCATTGCTTTGCAATAAGCTACATGACACTTTGCAGTAGCTTAGGCATTACTTTGCAGTTTGTTAAGCGACACTTTACAACTAACAAGTGACAAAAGAAAACTAGTAGGCAAAACAAAGCACGTTAAATGTGGAAGATAAAAATGCATAAGCGGAAGGATCAAGCTTGTAGGTGGCATTTTCCAAGTGACATGCATCGCTTTACAGGTCTAGGCATCACACTTCAACTGGTAGGTGTGACAAAATTAAGACAAAAGAAAGAAAGAACTTGCAGGCATCATTTAATTGCTAGCAGGCATCATTCTTTGGTTTGTACGCGACATTTGACCTGCAACCTGCAAAATTAGCACAAAATGAAGGCGAAACACACAAAATATAGAATAAAACAATGATTTGAGGCCTAAATCCCCCCGGTGGGCATCATTTGTGTGTGAATTCAATACACCTTCATGAGATTAGTTTATTTACTAGCAATTCTATGGAATAATAATAACAATTTAAACTAAGAATTGCAAATAAATCGATAAGCATCCCATGGATTTGTATCTAAGCATGTTAATAGAGCTCTCAACCTTAATCTCTACTAATGTGAGTCCTAGAATGAGAAAATGATAAAGATATGCCTAATCTAGCTCTCAAATTCTTTCAATTTCTTCAATAATGAACTCAAATGCTCTCACAAATGCTATGAAAATACTCAATTATGCTTTTATATGCTCTTAATTGCTATGAAAATGGCTATAATATGGATGCTTTGCATTCAAATTTTCTAGGATCCTCTTATGCTTGCAAATTGGCTTCTATTTATAGGATTTTCCCAAGTGTAGGGGGTAGAGTCAATTGATCATGATTAAGCCTTGGTTGAGTGAGAGGATTTCAAAGGGTTTCAAGTGGGGGGACAATTTAAATGCTTGTCTCAAAGGTTGGGACAAAGAGATGAGTGATTAGGATTGAAAGTTCAAAATGAGTGATTGACATTGCAAATTTGGAGTGATCCATGTGCTTTTCTTTCTCAATTCTCATTGGTTCTTCAAATTAATGTTGAAAGATATTAGGATTTATTAATTCAATCAATTAATTAAATTAGCCATGTAGGGGAATAGGTTGGATTTGATTTTTGATTTAAACTATACAATTAATTGATTAAAATAAATTATATAGTTTGATTAATCCCTTTAGGCTTATATTTAATTAATTAATGTTATTTGTTAATTGATCCTTTGATTTAATTGATTTTATCCCAATTTGATTTAATAAATGTCCATTTGAATTGATTTGATCTATTTAGATGAGATTTGGTACAATTTTCTGAGATTTACAAATTCGCTTGATTAGAGAACACCTGCCCAGTTTTAGGTGTCTACATCGTGAAGTCAAGATACACAATAATCTTCATTTGTAATTACGCTCTACAATGATACTCGCAATGAAGGTAACTCGACCTCAATTGGAAAGATGGCTTTGACTTCATAGACTAATGAATAAGGTGTGGTTCCAATAGGTGTGCAGAAGCTAGTTTGGTAGGCCCATAAGGCGGGATTACACTAAATGTGCCAATCACAACCAGTGTCATCAATAGTCTCTTTAAGAATTTTCAATATGGTTTTGTTAGATGCCTCAGTTGATCATTACTTTGCGGATAATATTGGGAAGAATAACAGTGTTGGGTGTGGAATTTTTCACAAAGTTCACTGACATATTTATTTTTGAAAGGCATACCATTATCTGTGATGATGGTTTGGGGTATTCCATAATGGCATATGATGTAATTTAGGATGAACTTGGATATCTATTTACCTATTATATAGGTCATGGGTATGGCTTCAATCCACTTTGTAAATACCCGGTGGTTGTAATGATGTAATTATGACCATTTCTTGAGGGTGGGTATATCTTACCAATGAGTTCAAGTCCCCACTGTGAGAAAGGCCAAGGTGATGTGGATGGTTGCAATTCCCATGCTAGTGCATGAATTAGATCTCCATATATCTGATATTTTTGGTATTTCTAAACAAACTTATTTACATATTTCTCCATAGTAGGCCAATAATATCCAACTCTAAGAAGTTTCCATGCCAGGGTGGAACCACTAGAACAGAAACCACAGATACCTTCATGTATCTCTAGTAAAGTTATTTGTGCTTCATCAAACTCAAGGCATCTAAGGAGCGTACCATCTAGGCTTTCCCTATATAGAGTGTTGACAATGATAACATATTGGGAGGCTTGTATAATAAAGGTTTTCTTTTGGTTTGTAGATAAGTTAAGGGATATGTAGTGGTCTCATTAATAGCTATATATGTCTTGATACCAAGGAGAGTCGGGTCCAACAATTTTATACATGAATTCAGACATTGGGACTTCAAAAGAACGAACCATAAGTTGTTCTACCAAGAAATCACAATGTGTAACTTTCTCAAACGTGTCTAACAGGGATCCCATGGTTTCCATGAAATATGCTACATTATTTTGTGCTATAGAGATCTGATCAAAGGTGATGCAATCAAATTATTTTTTCAAATCCACTAGCGTTACTTTGTATGGCAATAGTTTCTCATCTTTTGTATCATAGTTGTCATTGACCTGATTTATCATAAGCCATGAATCACCAAAAACATGTAGTTCCTTTATTTTCTATTGAACGACTATCTTTAGACCATTGACGAGGGCTTCATATTCAATAATGTTATTGGTGTAATCAAAATTTAGCTTGTAGGATTTAGGAATAACATTTCCTTGTGGTGTGATGAATACTATACCGACATCTTATCCATTCTGTGTATAAGAGTCATCAAAGTAAAGTTTCCATTGTGTCTATTTTTTTAGGGTAATTAAATATATTCTCATCTGGAAACTCGGTAAATAATAGATGTTCAAATAGTATTGGTGCATCTTCTAGTTGATCTTCTATGACTTGAGGAGATCATAGAAGATCAATTGGCAGAGGCACCAATACCATTATATCCTTGTTTTTTCATGATGGTGTATCCTCTTTCGTACTGATGGACAAGGATTGTGAAAGGGAGGGGTTCTTTTTCTTTGTATAGCCAATAGGATAAATATTCCTCTATAGATTCTTCATCAAGCTCACCATATTTTGTGGACATAGTTGGGGGTTCAAACATATATTTTCTACTTTCTCTTGAGTGGTTTCTTTTGTTTTCCATAGATTTTGGGTGAGACCGATAATTTTCCTACATAAAAGGAATCTACATAGGTGTACTCTCCACAACCTTAGCCCACACATTGATTTTGCAATCTAATGTTGACGTGTTAATGAAATTAGACAAACTAGATGTATTAAGGTACTTGGAGGTACAACGAGGGCATGGATGCAACTTGATTAATAAGTACCTAGTTTACAATGGACCCTTTGAGATTGGTACAATATAGGAATGGGTCTCTATCATCTAGAATGGTAATATCATTCCATTTTTGGGGGAACTTGAGGCATTGGTGATAACTACAAGGCACAACCTGCATGGCATGAATCCAAGGTATTTTGAGAAGCATATTGTAACCCAGTTCCAAATCGAAGACTTGGAAAGTAGTCTCATGAATGACTGGTCCTATTCTGACTAGTAATGTAATGACTCTTTTAGAAGGGAGTTCAACATCATCATAGGATCTAATAATGATATTGTTAGTAAGGTCCACACAACTCTCAGAGTATCCCAACATTTGAACCAATTTCAAAGTATAGATGTTTAGACTTACTCCACCATCTAAAATTGCTCTTTTGATTTTATAGAGGTGGACATATACTTGGGGATGAAGAGGGTCATTGTGGTATGGCTTATGGGTAGCCAAGTATTCTTCAATTAAGACAAGATGATGTGTGGTAGCTAGATGTCCAGCCATGTCCTAAAATTCATCAACCTCGTTGTTAGGGGGAATAGATGACTCTTGTAAGGCTTTATCCAAGACTTCTTTATGATTGGGTGATATACATAGTAACTCAAATATAGATAAATGCACAGAGGTCTTTTGAGGTGGTCTAATAGAATATACTAAGTTTTTTTTGGAATAGAGGATTTAGACGACATTGACGGCTTAAAGGGGGCACCTTGGACTATGATTTTCGTTTGATGGGTAATTATAGTGCACTCAACATCCTTTCCCTTAACCATGATGATGTTTCTGGTATAATCTGACTTGGGTTAGATGTGATTGATGACATGTTGGTGGGAATCTTAAGTATATTTAGCCTTTTTGTGTTTCCCTGAAGAGGAAAATTTTCCATTATCATGATCCTGTAGTGGGTTCTTAAAAAAATTGTGATCCTTATTAGACGTACCAGAGTTGTTAATGACTTCGATCTTACCATGCTCAATTAGATCTTGGATTATGTAATTAAGTTGGTAATATTTGGTATTTTTATGTCCTTTAGTGCAATGGTAATCACAAAAAATCATTATCATTCCACCACGTAGGCTTGAATGAACCTAGTTCATAATGTCTTATTTTTGGCAGTGTGATAACGTTGGTTTGGACCAATTTTCTTGAGACAAATTCTAAAGGTTCTGCAAGTGGTGTATAGTCTCGTCTTGTGTTAGGTAATATTGAAGAAATTTGTTGGTCATTAGTGACATTAGATGACTGGCTCCCAGTTTGAGGCGTGTTACTATTGGTATTAGGAGTGTTTGTGTTGGGTGTCCCTTGGAGATGCAAAACAAGTTGTGCTCTATTGACAACTTTAGCATTGACTACACTGTCATTGGTGACATTTTTGTTTCTAGACCAAAATTTTGATTTATTGTATGATGAATCGGTATTGGTCTATTTTGCATTCTTGATTATACCTTTTATGGTAAGGGAACTTTCCACTTATAGACCCTATTCAACAAGTTCCTCAGAGTTCAATGTGTTACGAATGGAAGGCACACATCATGTCTAGTTGGAAATTTTTTATAAACATCAGGATCTTATCTTTTCCACTATGTGAAATGAGGCTTGAGGATCCATATTCCTCTATCATTGTAGAGAGGAAGAGAACATTTTACTAGTTTTCTATTTCGTCTTGAAAAACTCCATGATTGTGACCTCATTGACAATGTTATTAGAGTAATGAGAAATGAACTTCTCATCCAGTTCATTGCAAGATCTTATGTCAAGAGATAGAAGAAAGAACCACTCCATAGCTGGCCCGGTGATACTGTGTGGAAAGAGTCTCATCAAATAAGTTTCATTATGGGCCACCTCTATGCATACCATGAAAAATTCTCTGATATGGTCTCTTGGGTCTCTCTTTTCCTTATATTTGTCAAATTTAGGTGTCTCAAAATTAGGTGGAAAATGTGGTATGCATAATGAATTGTCAAAGGGGTAGGGGAAAAAGTATTACAGTGAGTATGTTCTCTTAGGGGAACTCGTTTGAAGATAGTTCCTTAGTTGTAAAATTTTCACCTGTTGTGCAAGTACATCAGTGGGTGTTAGTGGGGCATGTGCATTGGTTCCCAAATTTGGATCCGTAAAAGGATTACCACTGTGGTAGGATGGTACTTGATTGTACTTATATGTCATTTGTTGTGCAGGATATTGTTTTGATGTGAACATATATGATAGTGCTTGGGTAGGCACAAAATAGTTGAATGTATGGTTTGTTGATGTGAAAGGATTGTGTCCACCGTGATTATTGATGCCCCAGTATTCTGATTGGTCAAATCGTTGTTAGGGGGAGCACCTTGGAGTATGATACGTGGAACTTGATTGGGAGGTGCCCCATATGAGGTAGAATTGTGACTATTCTAGCTCACTCTAATACCTTGGGGATTGTGTTGGTTTGACTACTTGTAAGTCCCAAGGGGTTGGATGTGTTCATTTGACTAGTTGTTGGTATAGTATTCATGGCACTTGTTGTCATAGTTTGAGGATTGACTATTAAATTAGATTGTGGCACAGTTGAGGACACATTGGCATTTATCTTGGCACTTGTTGTCATAGGATTATTTACAAAGAGTGGGTTTATATACTAGGTTTCAAATGACATTGTAGAGGTTTTTACATGTGTCACATTATGAGATACATTGTCAAAGGGCATATCCAAAGATATCTAAGAAGATGTAGTTGTGTGAGTAACCCCAATTGAATGTGTTTGTGTTTGTGTCACAGCTTGTTCAATGAGAGTAGAAATGTCAAATCCTGCGAGTAGTTTTGCTTCATTTTGTGCAAGTAGGTAGAAATATCAATTTGGCTCAACAGATAACAGTGCGTCCATAACAACCATAATTATAGGGTCTTGCAATGCCTGATCAATTTCCTCTTGGGTACATTGTGCCTCAATGTTTTCAACTAAAAATTCATCTCCTAGTGGAGGTAAAGGAGGTAATGGTGGTAAAATTCTTCTTTCCCTATAGGAACGTCGTAAGGTTCTTGGTGTGTTAAAGTCCATTTTGCTGGTAGGGTTAAACCTAGGGTCATTGTTGGGATCCATTTGACCTTTGTTCTTTTGTGATCATGTGATTGGCATATGCAAATGAATCTAGGGAAATAAACATAAGGATTATACTTTTGAAAGACAATAATGATAGCTAGGTATGACTAATTTTTTTTGGAATGTAGGACTAAGGTATATACAAGATGCAAAATGACAATTACGATAACCAAGTATGACTCTATTTTTCAGATTTTTGATTGTTTGGAATGCAAGACTAAGGTATATATAAGATGTAAAATGACAATTACGACAACTAGGTATGACTAAATATTTTTTTTTGGAATGCAAGACTAAGGTATGCAAGATATAAAATGACGATTACAAAGATTAGGTATGAAGCTTTTTTTTTTGGATTTTTAGTTTTTTGAGTGCAAGACTAAGGTATGAATTATGATGACTAAGTATGACACTATTTTTTTGGATTTTTGTTTTTTTAGAATGCAAGAATAAGGTATATGTAAGATGTAAAATGACGATTACGACGACTAGGCATGACACTAAAATGTATGCATAGAGGAAAAATAATGACTTAAGGTAAACCAAGGTGTGAACAAAAGTACCTAAAAGGGAACATTTTAGAAATTTTGAGGATAGTGCTTTTAGGATATAACCTAAGTGGTTAAAAAAATTCTCTTGACCTCTAAATTAGGACAAAAATGACAAGTTGGCAAATTGACAAAGTATTGATTGTGAAAAAAAGATAATTGATTTGTACGAGGTCAAAATTGTTCTAAAAATCACTATGGAAATGACGAAAAAGGTGAAGCCCCTAGTTTCTGAAAATAACCGTAAAGGTAAAATGTCAAACTCTAGGAAAATGCAACCTATATTTTTTGGATTTTTGAGATTATTGAAATGAAGACCTTGAATGTAAGGATAATCCAAGGAGAAAACTAGACATGCAAGGGGATGATTTCCTATATGCAAGGGTACACCAAACACGTAAGGGGATGATTTCCTATATGCAAGGGTACACTAAACATGCAAGGGTTCCTAGGGAAATATGCAGTTTCAAATGCCAATTACAAGAATAGAATAATCTAGACAAGGGTCGAGGACATGCCTAAAACCCTAATTATGGTCTGATGTAAGTTGAAAAATATCAAGCAATTGTGTCAAATGATTATAGCAAATGTGTCTCAGAATATAACAATTGCGTAGCATGACAAAAATAGATGCGTTGCACAGTTATGCCAAATGCGGCTAATAATTAGCGGATGCATAGCAGGGATTTGTCAAATGCATTGCAAAATTTCTAAATTGTGTAGCTGTGTTCTGTCAATTGCATCTAATTGTCTGTGTATTGTTAATTTTGTGTCTTTTGTGTAATTTCAGTGATAAAAAACATGCAACAAACAATATGGTTGTTGTCATAATGAATAAAAATAGATTTGAAAATAACTACAACCTATAGCTCAAGAAAATGCTCTCCTTGTTGAATCCCCTTACAATAGAAAACAACATTCAACTAGATAGATAAAATATTGGTAGCAAAGGCTCCCCCTTACATGACACTCACTTCTTGGGCATACCAAGCTTAAAATTCCTAGAGATATAGAGATATTAAGAAATTTTCTATCTCAAATTGAAGAGTACATGAGGGGTATCTTTGAGCTACACGTATCACAAACCTTGCGTCAACAAGTAGAAGGGATTTTTTGGCTCTACAACAAATGGTGTTTATAAGATCCGTGGAGCTAGCCAAAATGGGATTCACAGACGAGACACTTAAATTTCTAGTCATCTGCGTTGGCTCCTTAGGCACATTTGTCCGAACTGAGCTATCAGTGACACACCGAGCCCGAGATGACTGGTGTAAGACTAGGGTTTTTATAGAGTCTTATTTATATAGAAACCATAGGGATTTACCGCTTTGAGGTCATTCCCTGAGGTGATGAAATCCCTAGGCAGGCCTCTCTACAAAAATAAAAAGGGATCTACAATAAAATGTGTAAGTGCACCAAACACATCAGAAAAAATGTTCAATTATTAAGCCCAAATCGAAGTGTTATTTAATCTAAAAATAGAAAAAAGAGAAAAAGTTCATTTTAGCCCCAAAATTAAATTAAATAAAAATAGGATTTTCTTCCACGCCACACATTACAAATATGATATCAGTAAGAAAAAAACCCAAGATCTAGAAATCAAAGTTCACCCGGATAAAGGTTACTAAGATTGATAACCAAATTATATTTTTCACAATAAGCTAATACCCATTGATAATACCTATTCAAGACTTCCTATTATTCAATGTCATTAAGATCTTCCTCAACTTTGGTTGCACGTCTAAAATTTTGGTTAATTCAACTTTCTCCCTTTCTTCTTCTGTACCTGAGAGGTTGATTTAATTTGATTTTCTTAAGCCGCTAGATTTTGGACATCAAGCAGTTGCGTGCTTTATCTACAAATGCGACTTGGTATTCTGCAGATGTGGCATTTAATCTCTCAATTATGTCTTTGTATTATGCACTTGCGCTGAATGATTCTACAAGTAAAAAATAGTAAAATCTTCTTAGGAAACACAAAAATAAAGTATCAATAATGAACACACACACACACACACACTAAAAACATGAAATTGCATCGTTAGATTCACAGTTGTGGCAAATAAACTTTCACAAAGAAAGCACAATAAACAAAAAAAATTGTCAGAAAACACAGAACGATTGCATCGAATAAAAATAAAATATGATGATTAAACATGCAGATGCAACGATTTATCCACGATTTTGTTACATGATTATGTTCCTGCACAGAAAATAAAAAATACAAAAATTAGAAACAAAGCGTTTCACATTAGGTTCACCAGATGTCGCAAGGGGTAAAAGTTTGGATAAGTCTGTAAACTTGCAATAAAAATGATTAGATCCAACCAAAAAGATCTATATTACTTCAAATCCTACTCACACAAGAGAGAAATAAAGAGTCAATGCAAAGCAATAATGATAATATACATTCATAACCAAATGCAAACATTCAAAGTAAATGAACTCCTTTGGCCTTCTCCTCTCCATGCAATGTGGGTTCTCAGATATTGCTCTAATTATGACAACATGAAAATTCAAAGATTGTGGTTGTTCAATTATGAGAATTAAGTCTCATTATATAGAATTATGGACTTCAATCAGGGCTAGATTGATTGGACAGATGGCTGAAATTGACTAGACAAATGACTAAGCTTAATTGATTACAAGACTGTGACTAATTGACAATTAAGTGGTTGCATGATAGAATTGATTGGACAGTTAACCCAATTGATTGAGAATAGAATGGATAGAATGACCAGAAGACTGAGAAGATGGAATTGATTAATTAGTCATACTAAATTGAATGAAGAGAAGAACTACTAGTCATTGATAGTTAAAAGAGGTGGAACTAGAGGAATAATTAGCATCAAATAAATTCATAAATTTATTTAATTGTACATGAGAGAAATAAATAAAATAAAACATTTTATTTATTTTCAAAAGAATTAGTTCACATTGGGGAAGTGAAAAATTAAATAAATTACCGATTTATTTAACTTTAGAAGAGATAGTTAAGTAATTGGAATTATCACTTAATTGTGGTGATAATAACATTGAAGAATATTTTTAATTAAACAATAAAATTATTTAATTAAACTAAAGAAAGAGATTAATTAAATAATAACTATTTAATTAATTTCTAGAAAAATAATTAGGGAATCTTGATAAAATATTAAAAAGAAACTAAATGTTTAAATAATTAATAAAAATCATTCAATTAAATTGGAGGGAAATTATGAATTTAAAATTTAAAGTAGGAAGAATGACACACATTAATTAAATATTAAATATTATTTAATTAATTAAGATGAACATTAGTAAAATTGTCGCGCACAGGCGACATAACAATTTTTAGTGTCTACACATACATACATACATACATACATACATTTATACGAATATTCATATGTATAAATGTGCATGGTCATTGGATACATCGACAAACCCATCCATACAAAACCTAGGGCCCAAAAAACACATCATACAAGCATACTCAAACTACCCAGTTCAAGGATTTGCAACTTGGTATCAATGTACCACAGGGATGCATCCCCCTCTTGACCCTCGCATTCCCGAGATGAGGATGTCCATACGACAGGGGGACAAGGACGAGATGTCCCCCACCATTGCATGTCCGCCACTACTGCACCGTCGGGACGCTGGGACGACACAGTGTCCCCGGAATAGCGTGGGGATACCCATGCATTTCTTGATCATCCCAAAGACATCTATGCATCCCCGTTGGGTAACAATTTAAAAAAAGAACGCATTTTAAAAAAATCATGTTTTTCTAAACTAGATTTTTGCCATATTTGGAGGTGGGTCCCACCTAGGCCCCTCCAAGCTTCATTTTTATTCACAATGATATTTCTCATTGTTTGCTACAATAGATAGAGAAGAGTGAAAATGAGAGAAAATAGTGATTGGAGGAGTGAAAGGAGTGAGTGCAAGTGAAAGAAGAGTGCAAAGGAGAGAGAAAAAGAGGAGGAAGATTCTACATATTCCTTGAAGAGATTTTTCAAGCACAAGGTATGGATTTTTAGTTTTATTTTCTAATATTCATTTGTAATTATTTTGTTGTTTCAATAATTTTCATTTTTGTTGTTATATTTTCTAAATCAAATGTTTGGTTGAATCTTGAGGGCAACTAAAGTAGGTTAAAAGTAGGTGCTTATTGAATTTATTTTCATGTTGTGAAATGCACTATCACAATGAGCTCCCAAAGTCGTGATATGAGTGAGGATGAGATGAAAACTCATTCTCAAGGTGAATGTCAATTAGAATATGAGCATGATGAGGCTGAGGGGGATGAGCAATGGGATGATCTAGAAGGCCAAACTAGTTCTAGATTGCCCCTCCGAGCTTTTGGAAAAGTTTGCTAGGGGTATTTATGATCTCAAGTCTCCTCTCAAAAAAATTACAGTGAGAATAACAACCCCAATGCCATCAAGTAGTGGAACAAGGAAATGAAGATGCAACATTTGTAAAACGAAATGGCTTGGGTGCATTACTAGATGTAATGCACACCTCCTCTTTTGGATAGGAAAAAGTGTGGAACACTATAATTTTTTTAAGGATCCTAAAAATATCCACTACAAAATTGAGTTCAAGAAGCTTTGGGGTGTTCCTGATGACAGTGCAGTTGCAATGTCTACTACTTTGTCTAGTAGGAATCGTGTTTAGACTATTCAACATATGCAAGGCCAACCACATGTTTCTACTCGTATGTTGCAACAGAGAACGAGGATGTTGTCAGGGTCAGCCTCATCCTTAGGACCTTCATCCACTCATAACGTTGTGGCTAAATCATGAGAGGGAAATGACAAGGGGAAACACAAGATGCAAAATAACCCCATAGCTGATTTTTTCAATGTGTAGCTCAAGGATTAGATAGATGATGTCATTGGAAAGTTCTTCTTTGCCAATGGCATCCCATTTCATTTCTCTTGATCTTCTTATTATAAGGAGATGATGTTGATGATGATCATCATATGTGCCACTAGGTGAGAACAAATTGAGGACCACAATCTTGGATAACAATTATGCCAAGATCAATGTTTTGATGGAGCAGATGAAGTCATGTTGGATGGAATCTAGATGTAGCATATTTAAGGATAGGTAGACACACATTAGTCATCATCCATTCATGAACATCATGGTTACATGTGTAGAGGGCCTATACTTTCTTAGGGAATTTGATTATTCAGGGCATCACAAAGACGTTGATTTTTTAGTTTGAGGTCCTTAAGGATGTTATTGAGGTTGAGCCACAAAATGTGGTCCAAGAAGTGATATATGCAACACATGTGTGCAAAACCGCAACGAATCTTATTGAGGCAACCTTCAAATATATTTGGTGGACTCCATATTGTGTGCATACCATGAACAACACACTCAAGGACATGGAGAAGATTGAATGGATTAGAGGAGTGTTCAGCGGTGTGAGAGATGTGCACATGTTTATCTATAACCACCACACTTCACATGCACTCTTTAGGAGATTCGTGAAGGAATTCTTGAAACCAGTTGAGACCATACATCCTATTTCATTCTCTTGGAGAGAATGCTTGAGTTGCAAGAGGTGCTGCAACTCATGGTTATGTCAAATGATTGGAATCGGTGGTTCGGGCCAAGATAGAGCAAGGGAAGAGGGTGAATGAGATAGTGAAAAGTGATGTATTTTGGAGTGATGTAAAATACATTATCTCTATAATTTCTCTAGTTTTCCAAGTGATCAGATATGGCGATAGGGATGCACCTACCTTTGAAGATGTGTATGAGTGCATCGATTATATAGTTCACCAAATGTGGGTTGCGCAAGTGAAGGACCACGCTTTAGCATTCTACAATGAGCACATTCGGCCAATCATTTAATGCAGATGGCATAGGCGGAACACTCCCTTGCACATGAATTATTATGCATTGAATCCAAAGTGGTACATGCCTAGGACTGGTAAAATTACACCGATTCAGGATGATGAGGCGAAGGAAAGGTTCTTTAGGAGAATTGATAAGATGTACAATGCTGAAATTGTTGGTCAGGTTCACACTGAGAGGATCAATTTGCCACTCTTTGGGTTATTCGGATATGGAAAAGATGGATAGATGGACAATGGCAGAGGAGGACCCATTTTTGTGGTGGAACTGTCATGGAGTACATAAATCAAAGACTACCACACTAGTCATTTGTCTTCTATCTCAAGTTTCTAGTTCTTTAGCTAAAAAGAGGAACTAGTC
Source organism: Thuja plicata (assembly GCA_018584345.1). Taxonomy (NCBI): domain Eukaryota; kingdom Viridiplantae; phylum Streptophyta; class Pinopsida; order Cupressales; family Cupressaceae; genus Thuja; species Thuja plicata. The sequence goes on along the minus strand of MU224540.1, from coordinate 7,590,777 downwards.
TACTTATAGCTTCGTCCACTCTCTTAAGAGAAACAAACTTACCTCTAGGAGAGCAAAGAAGATAGTGGTTGTAAATGGTGCCTTGCGCATCGTTGAGCGCAAGAAACATGTGTACAAAGAGAGTCCAACAACACAATGGGATGTAGAATCAGATGAGCCATCACAAATTGACGAGGATGAGGATGGAGTGCCTTCAGATATAGAGTTGGTTGGTGTTCATTTGGCAGATCTTGACCATGAGGAGTCTAGTAGTTCTAATGATGATGATTTTTCCTTGAGGGATGATTAGAGACCTCTCTTCATTACATTTTGACATTTTGTACTTGTTTTGCTATCATGCTACTCATAGTAATAATCTTTATGATATTTTTGATATAATAGAAATCTCCCATTCACCGATTCGATAATTTCATTTGTCAAATTGAAATATTATTTAGTATTCTGATTTCTAATTAATAATTTGATATTCAATGTTCATTGCTCAATGTTCAAGTATTTAGTATTTAGCATTTGCAATTTTGTTATTTTACTTCTTATATTGTTATGCCTCTTTTCATAACTAGCATTTCAAGTACTATATGTATAGTATATAGTATATATAGCACCGCCCCACCATCCCCAAATTGAGGCACTTTGTCTCTCCAACCTGGAAACCTATCTCAACGTCCCCCCGTCCTCAACGGGTGGTAGAACACTAATTGGTATTATACTACAAGGACCATGTGGTTTTGACTCATTTTATGTATTGTTGGCCCCAGGAATAAAACCATAGATCTATAATGAAATTTGAGGCACCATTGACTTTGTACTACTTTACACATATGGAATCGAATATTTAAAACTATTACATAACAAGCTTTTGAAAGTTTAAGGGCAAACTTTGGCTCTATAATTATCATTTTGAAATTTTGATGCACAAACCTCAACAAATCTTCCATGAAAATATATTGAGCCTCCTGTGTTGGTGTTGCTAATCTATCTGATTGAGAGTAAAAAGTGAGGAGAAAAAAATCAGTAGCCCTACCTTTCCTATTCTTCTATAGCTATTGTCATGAATTTTGAGATTTACAGGAAGAAAGGGTAATGAATAAATTATAAATGAGAATGAATGTCGTCCTTAGCCTTTGTAGATTTCATTGTCATAGATTTCTTACTCACACTTTACACATGCATTACCAACTGCCAATTTGCTCCATAAGATCTCATACACAAAATCTAATAAGCATGCATATGCATAATATCAAAATAAAACCTTACAATATACCTTTGTGATTGGCATCTCACAAAATAAGTGTCATATACCCCATTGAATGTCGATAAAATCAACATTATCATCTTGGAACTATGAATTGGAAATTTAAATCTAGGAAATGTAACCGTTGAATGGGTGGTTCTCGTATTATAGCCAAGATTCCACCTAAAAATAAATCACGTACCGCAAACCTCGATTTGCAAACATTGTGGTACATTGCATAAAAGTTACAACCATAGATGCAAATATCGCCGACTTATCAACAATAAGTCAACTTATCGCGATAAGATTTTGGCAGTCGATAAAATACAACACTTATTGTCGATAAGTTGGTGAAAAGTCGATGATTGTTTGCCAAATTATCATTGATAAATCAACGATAAGTGCATTAAAAATTGCGCGCGGCTGCATACTTAAATCTGACATCAAAACAAAAGCCCATTTTGCATTTTGTGACTTGTATTTTGCTGTTTGGGCCAAAAAAAACCTCGCAAGGTTTTGAAAGGTGATTTGCAAGGATTTATATTGGTTTTTAGCAGATTTGAAGATGTTTTTCAAGCCAAATCAGATTCACAGACAAATTTTCAAATTTATTTTTCTATTTAAAAAAAAAATCATTTTATCTTCTCTTTATTGCATCTAGGTTTATAGAAACTCTATAATATCATTTCCTAAGTACTCTAAATTGTTTTAGAGTGTAATGAACAAGATTTAACACCAATTTTTTCATGGTTTTCACTATTTTATCTATAATCTCATCTTTTCCTAAAAATTTCAAATCTTAACTTCTTTTTTTCTTATTTTTTCTCAAGTTTTAACTATGTTTTAAAATTATTTAAACTAATTTATTTTGTTTGCTAATTTTTTATATTAAAATATAATATATTAATTTGTGGTTTCAATTCGTATGTGTAGGTTGAAATTTGATTGAAATGACAAATATAGATTCTTCCACAACTGGGTTAGCTTTAGGGTTTGAGTGCCTTAGTAGACGCATGTCCATCTCAATATGTAGGCACGTGTCCTAGAAGGGCTAGATATATAGTTTGTAAGTATGCCTTTAAAGGACCCAAACCTAATTTCATAATTTGCATGAAGTGTGAAAAATTAATTAGTGGCGACATATGCTGCTTGAAATACCACCTTGTAGGAATCACGAAGCATGATACAAGGGTTTGTGAGAAGACCACATAATAAATAAAAAGAGAAATGAATGCTTGCTCGTTGTCCAATCACAAAAAAAAAATTGCAAAGGGAAAAGACAAAATTAGCTATGAGGGTAGCCATTGCCAAATTTCAAGGTGTTTCACTCAACCTTGACAGAGAAGCAACACTTGAAGGCATAGTGGGCTCTTTTCGTGGCCCACGTATCCGCAAATCTAGCATCCCCTTGGCCACCACTTCAGCTACTTCTAGTAGAGCACCACCATCGGTTCCGTAATTTTCTATAGACATATTTTTGTGCATAGAAAACACCTGGAGCACAACCATCACTGGAGGGAATTAGGTGGAATAGGGATGTGCATCGACAAGTAGACATTGCTTGTGCCAATTTTTGGTACTTCAACAACATCCCTTTCAATGTTGCAAAATATTCATATTGGTTGAATTTGGTTAGCAGAATGACTGTGGTGGGAAAATGATACAAGGCGCCTTCTCGTGTAGACTTGAGTGAGAGGTTAGCTCACTTGTTTTAGTTTTTTAAATGTTTTAAGTTAGTTTTGAATCTTAATAGCTTATGTTGAATTTTGATTTTTAGAGTGTATATTAAATTTATGTTCTTTTTTTATATTTGGTAATTACTTATTTTTGTTGAATGTAAATTATTTTTTAATCAAAATTGTGTATTCAAAGTTAACGTTACTTTTATTTTGTACTTGTAGGTTGCTCACAGATATAGTTCCTAGGGCAAAAGAAGTGTTGGAAGAACAAAAACTACAATGAAAACAATGTGGCAACACCAATCTTCCAAATGGATGGACGAATGACAAAGACCGCACCATCACTAATTTGTTGGTTTCTTGCAAGGATGATGTGGTGTTTTTGAAATTCATGGATGTCTCCAACAAGGTGAAGATTGTTGAAACTTTGGCTCTAATGTTAGAGCAAGTTGTAATGGAGGTGGGAATTGATAATGTGGTGGAAATCATAACCGATAATGCAATGACATATGTGACAACATGTAGGATCCTTGAAGATGAATATTGTACACTTTTTTGCACTCCTTGTGCAGCAAGTCTTGACCTTTTGGAGGACATAGAAAAACTAGATTGGGTGAGACCGGTTGTAGAGGATGCATGAAAGATCACAAAAAACATCTACAATCACACTTGGGTTCTTCACTTGATGAGAGAACACACCCAAGGGAAGGAGTTGGTAAGACCAGAAGTCACAAGGTTTGGAACAATTTTCTTAACATGGCAAAGTATTCTTACTTCTTTGACTTCTTTGAAACAAATATTTTTATGTCAAGCATAGCTAGACTCGGGTTATTCAAACAAGCTTAATGGAGAAAGCATTGCATCTATGGTCTTCGACAACCAATTTCCACAAAGAGCTACATAGATTGTGAAGGTAACTTGGAAACTTCAAAATTTGAATATTAATTTTTTTGTATTCAAGTCTTTCATTATTAATTTGTAACTTTAAAGACTAATCTCTTTGTACTTTTCAATTGTAGGTGTCAGAGCCCTTGGTTAGAGTTCTCCGCTTAGTTGATGGAGATCAAACCCCAATGAGATATCTCTATGAGGTCATGGATAGGGTCAATGAGGCTATCAAAATTCTCTACAAAGGCAAAAGCCTCAAATCTGACACCATAAGGAAAAGTATTGATAGGAGGTGGAACAATCAGCTCCACCAATCCATTCATGTTGCAAGGTACTTCCTCAGTCCTTATTTTCGCTTCTGGCCATCCTACTCAGATCCTAATGGAGAGGTCATGGAAGGCCTCACTGAATGCATGCAAAGGATGATACCTGAGGTTGAGTTGAGAGACCTCATTTATTTTGAGTTGGGCATGTACGAGAATGCAAGGGGCAAGCTATTCTCTTTAAACACGACAAAGAGAGGAAGAAACACTCAAACCCTAGGTATAATATTTGAAATTTTGGATTCTTTCACATGCATAAGTAGATAAAAATTATAATATGTTTTCACTTTGCTTTCTAACTCTTCAATATTTTATTTTGCAAATGCTTAGTGGCAAAATTGGGGTGGAAATATCCTAAATTTGCAAAAATTTGCCCTCTAAATCTTATGTCGGCCTTGTAGTTTATCTAGTTGTGAGTGCAATTGGAGCTTGTTTGAGGCTATCCATACAAAGAAGAGGAACAAGTTAGTACAAAAATATCTTAATGACCTTGTCTTTGTGTAATATAAGCTTAAGTTGCACACAAGGAAGGTAGAGTAAACACCAACTAGTCCACTTGATTTGGATGACATAGATCCTTACTGTGTTTGGACATCATAGGAGCAACCTTCATTGTTTACAGAGGATGAGATTTACAATTTGGAGAGGTGGGCTATAGAGGAGGGTGGATTCACAGTGGGATTGGATAACATCGAGGAGGATGAGAAGGTTGAGGATGTTGATGCGTCATTGCCAGAGCCAACACCATCTACATCTAGGATGGAGCTCGAGTCAAAGCCAGTTGTGTAGAGGGAGAAGGCACAACCACAATGGACTTCTAGGACTAGAGCCCCTACACCTCCCGTAATTTTTACTAGAGCTGTTGGGAGGGAGAAGAGGAAGATGTAGACTATTTTGATGTTGTATTTGTATTTACTTATAGTTTTACAAAGACAATTTGCTATTTTAATTTTGCTTAAGACTCTCAGGCTACTAGCCATCAACATTCCACATGGAGATGCCATTTTGTACCCCATTTGCATTTAAATATATCTAGACCCAACTTGTTTCTTTTGTTTACTCATTTATTGACTCATTAGATGCATCTCCTCATTTAATTTTGCAAAAAAAAATGCATTTCTAATTAGATTTAAGCAATTTTTTAAGTTGCCGATTAATCACCGATTTTTTTTTGCCCTTGGTGATAAGTTGGTGAGTACGCATTTTTCAACTATGGTTACAACAATCACATTTACAACAGATGCACCTTGACAAGTCACCCATCATATTGTACACATCAAGTTTTTATTGGACAAAAGTCGACAAGACAATAAAAATTAAATATTATTAGAATTGTTTATCTACTTCGTATTGCATTTTAGTTATGCCCTCAAATAAATAAAGCAGGGCCAAAGAAATGCACCAAACAATCATTGGTTTGAACATTATAGTAACTAAAATACATTCAGCGGTCCTTTCCAAACTACAAGATTGAATCAAGAATTTTAGTCATCACATAGACGAACTTGATATCTCACCACGAACCATTTCAACCAGAAACCAGAAACATTTTTTGGCAGCATCTAAATCATAGAACAAATTTTGTAGTTGAGTTCAATAATTTGTAGTACAGCTGTCCTTCATATCCTTTCTTTAATTGCTTGATCACAGTTCTAGTTGCATCTCAAAGTTAGTAACCACTGTAATCTGCATCTTTATTCATTTTCTTCATTTGGAACGTCTAATTGTGTCGTCTCAACAACAGGTGGGTAGGCATCTACTTTATAACGCAAGACCTGACCCAAAAGAAATACAGGTCAAAATAAATACCAATGTCTATGAATTCTGTTTGAAATGTCAAAAAAGTTAGTGAAAAAGACAAAGTTTACCTTCTTATAGAAGGTCGAATATGAATTATCCCAAACAAGCCTATAGGTGCCAGCTTTTGGGGTGCAAAAATTTCCCTGCAAAGAGAAACAAGTACATAACTCATAATTTTATATTTATTTCGATTTGAAGATGTGTGAAGGTGTAAGCATTTGTTTTCACAAATAATCAAAATTCTTGTGAGTGCATGAAATTGATTATAACAAGCATGCCTGATCTGAGTCACATCGCTTATAAGGAAACATTGCCTGCAGAAAACAGAAAAAAGGATTTTAACAGACACAATGAAAGAAAAATACATTCCAAATTAGTTTGAACATGCAGTTTCAAACTCCAGACATGAAACAATTGTTTTGCTCTACATAATATCAACACATAAAACAAATTGAAAATTTGACATGAAAAATACGTTCCTTTAAATGATGCTATAAATACGCATAAATATCAATACATATGTTTAGATGCAAGTGCCACCATGCATGCCCATTTTCTTCCACACGATTATAGTGACATTTTAAAATAATATTAAGAACTCTAGAAATTGATACAAAAATCTTAATACCATTACAATATAGATTTCCAAGGTATATGAACTTGTGAATATCAGTTCAGAGGTAATGAAAACTCTGGAGAATAATGCAGATAGAACTTACAATGCTTTGCCCTGACTGGCCTATAAGCTCCACACAAAACCCTACATCCTGAAAGCAAACACATGATGGTTAATAAATGTTACATTCTTTTTAATTTCATTCATTGCACAGGCTTCATAAACTCTTTCCTGCCCCTTTGATCACTAGCATAGCTTTTACAAGTACAGGGCCTCGGAAACACAAAATAATATAATATCACATTACATTTACAGTTACAGAGGGCAGCAGAGTAATCCAAGATCACAACTTTAGGAAAGGGTATTGCATTGACTTAGTTCCCATTAGACATTATAGCCTACATATGAGATGAAAAGACATTAAGAAAAAAATATAAAATTCTCTTCTCTGGAGCATATACATGATAAGAAATGCAATCTAATAACATGAGACACTTACAGGATGTCTTCAAACATAAAGAAAGAATGATAGGTTAGAAGATTATATTAATTTTGTATTCCCTGCAAATTCAATTCTATTTTTAAGCTAAAAGACAAAATGGCTAAAACACACCAGAAGAAAACGTACAGTACAACAAGCAAGATTACAGAACGAAGATCAAATATCCAGTAAATTCTTGCATATAGATAATTCTCAAGCTTAAGGATGAAAGGACTAGAACACACTAAGACAATGACAGAATATACTTTAAAAAATATGTAACTGGTGAAATTAGAGAAACAAGAAATGAGGGATATCTCTTCTTTGGTCAAGAATGACAAACAAAATTTAAAAAGAATAACTGGATGGGTTGAGTAACACAAAGGATCAACTAGGGTGAAATTTACATCTAAAATGCACTTGCCATCCCAAAGAAAAAGGAATGGCATCTATATGATGTTATTTCTACACGTTTAAGAATAATCAATCATTTAGAAGCACAGTGCTCGTATCTGGATAATGAGTAAAACTAATAGATTTACAAAGACAATATCCGAATAAGATGTAAATGTATGATGTTGCAAAGATAAGATGCATGCTTCAAGGAAAATAATGTAATACATTGATAACACAAATCTATATGTCCTTTGCCCATTACTGTTTGTCTTTCTGTTTCACCTAAGTTGAATTTTCACCCATCAGAATAAAAATTGGAATAATTCAAGAACGTTTTACAATTTCAATGCATCCAGAATAGAACTAGTCAAACAGGCCAAGGACCCATTGCTGAGGATCAATGTCAACAGTGATTAAGAAAGGCCTTCATATAAATGAGAGCTTCTGCAATGCTGACAACATAAACATGATCTTATCATATTAAATTAGAGAGCTACAAATACATGTTAACTTATTCATCTCTCATAATTCAATTTCGTAATGTCCCCCTTTTTAGCAATATTGTTTCGTGAGCTTTTGGCCAATTTCTGAGTCATTTTGTAAGCTTCTAAGTGAGTTGGGGAGAGCTCCATACTTCTTTGGAGGATGCAGATTCAATATTTCGAGGTTTCTATTTGTGGCATTGAGCTCGATTAGTGTTATAGATTGCAAAGAAGCATATTTGGACTCCTGGAGATTTCTCCAAACTTCTTGGAGAGCATGTCTAGTTTTAGTCTCTGAATTGGCACCAATCATCGTCTCACTACTTCAATTACATCATTGCATGATCAGATTTGGATTCTCAATCCTAGGCAGTGCTTTCTGCAACTTGGGTGGAGTATTTAAAATATACACTGAAGTTTCTAATATTTAATGTTAAATTATTTACTTAAGTGTTATATTTTATTAAAGTGGCTTTATGTCGCTTAAAAAGTGGGCACCTAAGGAAAAGTGAAGGGGACTTGCACAAGCAAATCAATTTATTTTTTCAAAAGGGCATTTGAGGAAAATTATTTATAATTTCAAATTGCTCCTCCCTCCAAAAAGCTATAAAAGGAGGTTTGGGGTTGTCACATTTAACTTGCGTGTTCTTCCTTGAATCTTTTGAAGGCGAAAAGTTAAAACCTAAGTTGCGGGATTCGGACCCTGGACCCCGGATCCGGGTCTGATTTGGGTCCGGATTCGCCCCCCGGTCCATGCTGGATCCGGGCAGGGTTTGGATCTGGACCTGTGGGTCCGTCTGGATCCGCGATCCGCGGATCCCCATGGACCCACAAGTCCAAATCCGGACCCTGCCCGGATCCAGCACGGACTGGGCCGGATCAAGCTAAGTTTTGCCAGCGGACGGAGTTTAAGACGTTTTTTTTGGCAAAATTTATAAATTTTTGATATCCACAACCCATATTTTTGACATTGCTGAACTTGGGCCCACTGAAAAATAACTCTCGGTGCCTTTATAAACCCCGTCTTGACCCCGTCTTGGGGGGGTTGCCCCCC
>MU224540.1:7533864-7581726 GCA_018584345.1 Thuja plicata | reverse complement strand
ACTGATGTTATGATTTAATTTTAATGTTTTGAATATTTGAGATTTGGCATTGATCAATGATCAAGCATCATAGATTCATACTATGAAATGATTTAGTTTTAGAATTATGTATATTTCTCTTATTTTTGTATATATAATGCATATATATATATACACACACGAACCCATACGAATCCTAAATGGGAATTTTTTTTTTCACGAATCCACGAATAGGATTCGCGAACCTGAATCCGTCCCTGAACCTGAATCGACAACTTAGGTTAAAACCCTTGTTGGATTTCTAGTTTTGGGTCTGAAAGAAAATCTCTAGCTAGATTGGGGTGGTTCTACTCAAGAATCATCATTATTCTTCAGAGTTTTCAGATTGGGGTTTCAGAATCAAAGATATTAGAAGTTTTTGAAATTGCAGATTTTGGAAGTGTGCATTCAGTGTTTTTTGCAGAGTTGTTGACCTTTCTTTTAGACAGCTGGAAAAGAATAATTGTTGGTCATACACTTCCTCCCCAAGCTTGACCATACCATTGGCAGGTAAAGGGTTTAACAAAATTGTTATTGTCAATTGTTTCAGCACCTTTCTTGTGTTTGCAAGTCGTACAAGTAATATAAGGCAGAGTTTGGTTTGTGGAGGCCATACCAGTTGATCCTTTGCTGGTTGTACAAGCTTTCTAGGGATAGGCATGGGATTTCTAGGCTGGAATGCTTAGTTACCGATGCGTGCCAGAATGGGTGGGATGCAGATGCGGGTGCCGGCGCGGATGCCCTGTGGGTGCCACCCGGAAGCGCATCCGCGGGCAGCATGCCCAGAAAACAGAAAAAAATGACTTTTTTAATTTTTTCCCACTTAAAACACATTAAAGCTTAGTCACAAGGTTCGCTGAATTTCGGCCATAAAGTTCAAAATTCGGCGAGCTTCAAAATATTATAAAAAATTAATAGAAATTCGCCTAATATTCATCTGGATATACATCATTGTCTTTAAACAAACATTTTTAGGGTTTTTTGCGCTTTTCATTGCCTTCACGAAGAGAATTTTACCTGCATTTTTTTTTTGGCCGCTAATCATGTTTTAGCTTCTCCGAGACGGGCGAGAAGGATTACCTACAGACGTATGGATATCAGAAGGTTAGGCGGCAAATGATCAGTGCAGTAGGGGGTTTGCGAGTGCTATGCTGTCGAAAAAAGAATTTGCAGTGCCTTCGAACTTGGGTTTTTCATGCGATGAATTATTTTGTAATGCCGTGTATCTTTGTTTCTTTATTTTTAATGTTATTAATATGATTTGTGTTGCGTTTTATATATTTATATGATATTATTTTATACGTTAATATTATTTTTATTATTTATATATAGTAGATTTAATTTATTAATGAAAATATGTTTCAGTAAAATTACATATTTATATTGTTAAAAAATATTATTTTTATATTTTTATATTATTTCTTTATATTATGTTTTTATATATTTTATATATAATATATTGTTTATAAGAACTGGTATACATTTGAGGAAAATAAAAATAATGTACAATTTATTTAAAGTTATTTTTTAATGATATATACATATGCTACCTTTTTTTTAAATCAAATTTATATTAACCGAATTTAATCATGAATTATTTTTTGAACTTTTTGCCCTTGCCGAACTTCATCCGAATTTTATTGTTGCCGAACACGAATTGGAACTCGAACCTTGTGACTTAGCATTAAAGCATGTGCATAATAGATAATTTTAATCTATTTTTTCCTTCTAAACCCTAAAACGACCCTAAAAGAGGTCTTCCAAACAATTTTTAGCTAATCAGTATCTAGTTCTACTATCAAATGTTTTAATTTTGTATATTTCTTGCATTTCTTTGAAGTTTGCATATGTAATATATATATAAATATATATATATATATATATATATATATCTATAAACGCATCCGCATCCCCCCAAAAAGAAATTTCACGCATCTGCGCATCCGCATCCGCATCCGCATCCGCATCCGAAGCCGCACCCAAATCGGCAACTTAGTTGGAATGCCTAGAATTTTGGGACTATCTCATCACTATTGGTGGTGCCAAGTCCAAGTTCTTCACTTTCAGACATCTATACAGTGAACAAAGGTTATTGGGTGAGGTTGATTATTTCATTGATGGCTACCCTATTTTCAAAACTAGTTTCCAATGTTGGGTTATGACAAAAGTAATTATTAGACCTGTAAGTTGCCTTTTCTCACCATTTGAAATTGACAGGGAGTGTTGGGAGTGTGTGATGTTGATTGGGGACCATTGGAGGTGTTCTTTTCTGACTTGGGTATGATTTTGGAATGATATTGGAACTAGCCATAGCATAACAGAGCTACAATTCTCATATCAAACTTGCAAACATTCATTTCTTGGTTTCATGATGTTGTTGGATGATGTGCATGATGTTTGCAGTTGCTAAATACCAGTGTAACACGGGTACTGGGGGACGTTGGGACATCGAGATGGGTTTCCGGGACGGGGAAAAAAGGGCTTCAATTTGGGGACGGTGGCGGGGGGAGGGGGGGGGGCTATAATATACTATACATATAGTACTTAAAATGCTATTTACGAAATGATGTATAACAGTATAAGAACTAATTATACCAAATACTTGAACATAGCAAAANGGGGGGGGGGGGGGGGGGGGGGGGGGGCTATAATATACTATACATATAGTACTTAAAATGCTATTTACGAAATGATGTATAACAGTATAAGAACTAATTATACCAAATACTTGAACATAGCAAAATTGCAACATACCCAATACAAAATACAGTGCACTTGAACATTGAATATCGAATTACCAATTACTATTAAAAATTCAAATTATCGGCAAATAGAAGATTCTGATTTATATTATATCAAAAATACCATAAAGATGATTACAATGAGTAGCATGATATTCAGATATCAAAACAAGTATAACATCATGTCAAAATGTAGTGAAGGCAGTCCTCTAATCATCCCCCAAGGCAAACTCCTCATCATTGAAGATGTCCTCGGGACGGTCGAGGGACGCCTAGGCACCCCTCGGACGTCCCAGGGACGTCTGGTCGTCCCCACGTCCTGGCGGCGACTTGGTGACGGGAAGGCGGTGGTGGGGGGACGTGGGGACGCCAAGTCTCCTGGACAGGGACTGGGTGATTTAGGGAGGGGGGACAAGTCCCCGTGCTACACTGCTAAATAGTAAAATACAGCCCTTATGCATTATTGATGGATTGGGTATGCATTGTTCATGGTTTCTGAGTCATTATTTCACTGTCCAATAGTGTAACATCAAGCTTTCAAACCTTTCCTGACCCACACAAGGGAATAATAGAATACTCATCAAACTAGAGGTATAATGTCGTGATTTAATCCTTGGGTGGTTTAGTTATGTATTGGGAATCTTTGTGGGGTATGTTATGCAAGGTTTGTGGATAATTGAAGGACACTTTCATTGATGTTTTGACCTGCAACATTGGGTAGCAGATCTGCAACTTCTTGCATGGGAATATCAGCCCTGTAGAAGCTCATTTCCAGTGTGACAGACCTGTACTGGTCTACTTCCATCCATCATTTCAATTTGAGGTACTTCTCAGTGGGCATCTTACTATCTTGTTCATTTCATGTATTGCCATCTCTTTGAGAGTGATTCTATATCAGAACATTTGTATCAGCAGTTGATGAACAGTGATTATTCATATCAGAAATGTATGACAACAGTTGTGACTCTGTCAAGCAATTTTGTTTTGTTTTCCCATTGGCAAAAAATTAAAAAGAAAAATCTTAGAGTGGTTATTACAGATTTTCTCATATAAATTATGGAATATGGTGGAGAAAAGTTGCAAAAAATTATCGAATTGGCACTCATATCTCAATTAGTGATTAAAAGCTGAATTTGTGGATGAAAACATTCAATGAACTTATGAAACCATTCAATAGAGCCAAATAACTTGTGAATGGGATATACGAGAAAATAAATGAACATAGTCGTGTTAGTGATCTAGTTATAGGGGAATGGAAACATGCCTAAGTAGGCTGACATAGAACCCTACTAATGAGCCAATAGGAAGGAAATATCATATGAAAGTTATATAAAAGAAAGTGCATTCAATCCAAACACACAATATGATCTTGATTTGAATAGCAATCTGTTAGACAACACACTATATTGCAGAAACTTAATGTGTTATGAAAGCAATGAATAGAAAGTGAGGATGACACCGCAATGTAAATGAAAACATAATTTAAAATGAGGGTAATCTGGAGTGTTTTTCCAAGTGATAGGATAGAGGATGGGTTTCAGGGATGGTAATTAAATTTCTAGATTTTGGTGATGGCAGGGGAAGCTATTCAATTAATATATCAAAGTAATATTTAAATTTTTTATAATACAAATAAATAAAAAATACTTTAAAATAGTATAAACAAACCAAAAGAAGCTGAAATTCTGAAGTGTAAGCATAATAATAAGTTAACAGTTTAGGTATAGATTTGACAATGCCAATACATCAATTTTTTTCCAAAGTACAGTTCTCTCTCTCTCTCTCTCTCTATATATATATATATAATATTTTTGTTACTTTTTAATATATAATATAAAAATCTAAATTCAATAAATTATATTTTTATAATAGTTCACAAAATTGTATTTTATGAATATTAATAAATGTTTTAAATTTTTATAAAACCTGAAACTACTACATAAATTCATTTTAAAAAGCTTAAAAGCTAAAACTTAAACTTATACCTAGAACTAAAACCTATGAAATCTGGTTCGCTTGCCTAGGACCCTGGTTCGGCCAAGGTTCGAACCGGTTCTTGGTTCGCGTCCGGTTTGCTTGTGGGTTCGAACAGGGTTCAAACCCAGGTAGGCTGGTTCGTCTGGGCCAAACCTAGGTTGAACCAGGGCAGACCAAGTGCAAACTAGGTACACTTCCATTGAGAAAAATTCTATAATTTAGTGCAGAAAACAATTATTACAGAATTTGAATAAAGATCTTTAACATTACAAATTTTTTTTTGCTTAAGTTCAGATATTTATTACATCAAATTAAACTAGCCCCCAAGATTTCTTCCAGTGAAATTTTTATATCCAATTGCTGATAATGACCACTGTCCAATTATTTGGAAGCTCTCTATAGTGATAAATCATATTTTAAACATTAAACAATATCTTCAATAGGAGAAGGGAGTCGCGAGCTACTTTTTAAACATTTTTCAAGTAGGATGTCAATTACAAACAAACAAGCTATCTATATAGTGAAAAAGCAATAAGCATTTGAGGACTTGGAAAGCAAGAATGTTATTGGTGCAGATGACCCCATTGGCATTGGCACTGTTTGTGAATCAACTAATGCCTTTGATGAAGAAGGAGATGGAGATTTAGATAATCCATTAGATGAATGAAACTTAGTATAAAGTTGCAATTGTTTAAAGTAAAAAAAATGATACTTGAGCACAATATTATTATTTTAATATTTTGTTGTTGATATGATGCCATGATGACAAGTTTATAGTGTTTTTGTTGTTTTTATGATACTATGTGACATTCTAATCTTAATTCATGCTTGCAGGTTGCATACATGTGTGTGTGTGTGTATATATATATTACATGCTTTTGTACTAACGAACCCAAACCCCATTTCAAAATTTTGCCGTACTGGCAAACCGGTTCTTCGAACCCGAACTGACAAGTTAGACTAAAACTATAAAAGCTTTCGAGGAGCCTTCCTTCCCATTGATTTTGTTGGGCCATTTGATTTTTGTGTCAAGCTATATAATTTTTGTGTTAGGAAGACCTTTCATTCCTCCAATCCTCCCCCACCATCAAGGACTCTTGGTGCTCCTCCCTATAATCCAGATCTAAAATGCCTAAAATTGAAGAACCCAGTTCCCATTCTGTTGAGAGTATTGAGGGGATCCTAGCGTTGTTGTCATTGATGTCAAAACCCTTGTATCAGTTGTCTACCTATACTAGTTGGTTGTATGTTGTTTGTCTGTACCGATATACCGTGCTTCAAAATTGTGTAGATCAGATTCATTATATTCAGTCTAACTTTTTGTTAATGGATTATCATGATGGATTTCATTGTTTAGACTATCGAAATGCATCTTTTTGGTACATCTATGATATTCGGTGAGCGGAGTGGTATGAAGCTTTGGATGGATATAGTTGGTTGTTGTGTTTCAGAGTTCTTCTGGGTATCCTTGCTACTTGGACATTCATGCAGTAGATCAGATGTTTTTGGTATAACAGTTATATTCTATTTCTAGATAGGTTCTATCTAATTCTATCCTTCGGTGGGTTCAGAATTTTTGTTGATCAAGACATGATCCTGGTTGTGGCATTTCCATCGGCCTAGAATATGTTTGTCTTTCGGTGTTTACAATGTGCAACGTGCTTATCTTATGTGTGACCTATCTTTGGGTCCTATGGTAGCGTGGTGTGAAGGTTTCATATGCATGACCTATTCTTTAGGTCTGGTGCTAGCGTGTTAAACTATAATGTAATATCTTTTGTAACTCAAGCTGACATGTTTTGTGGCTAGGCCAACATATGTATTTGTGTTATCGGATGCATATATATATGTGGTAATCACTTTGTATCGGAGTGTGAAGATTGTGTGAGATTGCTGAAGGCGGTATGATGCGAGTGTATTTATGCATCATTGGTGGTGATCTGTGCGGGCAAAAATAAGATTGAAGATTATTGTAGGAATAGATCTAAGGCTTGGGATAGAAGGAAGTATTTAGTTTTGTAGAGAGATAAGGAGGTGCTAGCAGAAGATCTCTAATCGGATCTACTGCATTCAGATATCACTGAGCTTTCAGCTAGAACTGTCTCATGCATATGTAGATGCAACTATATCAGTTCACATTTTGTTTGTAAAATCTTTCTTATAAATCTTTTGTATCAGGGCAATTAGCTCAACTGGGAGTGAGTCTTACCTGCAGTGAGCAAACTGACAGTGAGCCGTTGCAAAAATCACCTTAACTGGTGTTCTTTTCATGAGAATTAGTTTCTCCGTGGTTTTTCCCATCTTGGGTTTCCACGTAAATTCTGGTGTTCATGGTGTTGATGTTTTGTGTTTTCATGTTTATATCTACTATAAGTTTTTGATTGCTTAAATTATTTAACGATTCAATAAAGTTTGTAAAAAGAGTTTTGGAATAATTGATTTGCCCCCCCCCCCTCTCAGTTATTCGACTTGTTCAACAATTGGTATCAGAGCTTGGTCCCTTGCAGATAAAGTTTAACCACTTGAGGGAGATCTTGGATATTTGAATAGATGGGAGCATAATACTATTCTAATGAAGATTGGCAGATGATGATGGATGACATTGAGAGCATTCAATCAGAGAAAGAGGAGCTGAAAGAAAACATCAAGGAAGCAAGTGCATGTATCTTGAAGCTGAGGGAACATATCCGAAATTTCAAAACTAGACACAAGGAAGTAAGCTTGGAATTTTAGGAGTCAAAAGAAAATGCGGCGGATCTGAAAAAGCAAATAGATGATTGCAAAAACACTAAAGAACTTCTCAAAGATAATATCAAGCAAAAGATGGAAGAATGGAAGAAGACCGAAGGAGATCTAAAAGATAACATCAAACAAAAAATGGAGGAATGAAAGAAAACTGAAGAAAGAACATTATCAAACAGAAGACAGATGAAAATGAGAAGATGGGACAGGAATTAATAAAGCTGAAATTTGAAGCAAAGGTTTGTTAAAGAAGCACTATTTTGGATCAACTTTTAGCTTTGCAGAAATGTCACAAGGATAAGGAAGGTTTAGGTTTCACCGGTGAATGTTCAGATCTGAAGAACAAAGGCAAAGGCAAGGAAGTTGAGACAAAAGCAAAGTCTGAGGTAACAAGCAAAGTCAAGAATCCAAGAACATCTACTAGGACGCTTCCAGTCAGGCAACCAAATGCTCAAAGGTACTTATCTTTCAATGGTTACTATTTCATATGCAAGAATTTTGGTCATAAGGTTGTTGAATGCAAGATCAAGAAGGAACAAAATATTCAGTGTTTTCGCTGTCATAAGTTTGGTCATAAGGAAAATCAATGCAAAAGTCAAGGATCTAATTGGGTTAAGATAAATGAGACGAAAAATATTTTTCATGGAAATTGCTATGTATGTCACAATTACGGTCACAAGGCTAATCAATGCAAATCTAGAGTGTAGTTAATGAGAATAGAACAAAGGAAGGTCAATTGTTTCAAATGTGGTTAGACCGGTCATTATACTAATACTTGCAAATCTGTTGATGATTTGGTGAAGTTTGGGAATGATAAGAATGTCACAGCTTCGGGAGGATCTCAAAACGTAGTCATGGTATGGATGAAGAAGGAAGATTGTGAAGTGAATTCTGTGGTACCGGATCTTGGTACTAGCTCTTCCGCTAACTGAACCTACTACTTTGGCTTAGGGGAAGTATTAGAATGCTAAATCTATCACTTCCCCTGCTAATACTCCAAGCTGCCCACTATAGATGCATAACAGATAGGAAACTAAACATGAAATGACAAACCTGAAATATCTCTACGCCAATGTCATATCCACATCTTGGAATATCAATGGTAAGGCTGCCCACTCAATCACATCTTGATGCTTCATAGCTTCCATTATCCTTGTTGATGCTATCTCTAGCGCTTCCTATACCAAAGGATTATATTCTTTCCATCCACCATGAACTCAAACTCCATCTGCTAGAAATCCTGAATGTATCGTCCCAACGAATGCAACCATTTAATTCCTAATATGATATTGGAATCAATAATTCCAATCATAGAGAAATCATTGTGATGGTGTAGTCATCAAACTCAATGCTCATTTTCAGTACCCTGTAATGCCCCATTTTTTGGGACATTAGAAGCAAATCAAAAAATTAAGTTTTAAAGTTGTCAAACCATATCAAAATTAAATGACAACTTAATAAAGTATTAAAATGACTTTTATTGGAGCTTAATGAAAATTAATAAAGTCATTTTTAATTTAAAAGAGGGGAATAATAAAGAGACAAAAAAGGAATTCCATCAGACAGGCAGAGGGAAAACGAAGAGTCACAAGGATGTGGTATTAAAGAAAACAAAGAAGCTTATTTTCAACATGCTTGGTTTATTCATTTCTTTCCGCAGAGCTCTGAGAGCTTCTTGTTCAATTCTAGTATCCTGAGGACGGGAACCCTTGGGATTCTTTCAACGGATTGGACGGAAATCCAATTTGTTTTTGGAGGGTGGATTGATGACGGAGTTCACAACTGGGCTTATTTGTGAAGTTTATTTTTGTAGACTTGCAGTGCTTTGAGGTATTTCATATCTGATCTGAAAATGAGATTGTAATGTTTTATCTTCATATTTAATATTAGGGTTCTATGAAATTCAGCATAATCTATTGGATAATTACAAATCAGTTGCATGCAATTTGTTTGTTAGAATTTATGTGATACGTTTTGAAAAATCTGGAGGAAATATCCTAGGGGGATATTTCAGTGGTATCAGAGTTGGTTCTCCAGCCAGCCCACGAGGTTCAAAGGGGCAAATTGTCGAATCTCCATTGAAGAAAATCTCTAAGGTTCTGAGTCCATTTCTTCAGCAAAAGAATAGATATTTGCAGCTATGTTTTATCTGAGAATCAAATTGAACAAATTCTGAATATTTTATATTACTTGAGCAATTGATTTGTGGGTCAATTTGTATATGTGGAGAAATAGAAATTTTTAACTCCTAGTATCATAAGGCTGCCAGAAATGTTGTGAACCTAATATATCAGTGATGTGAATGAAACCAAAAACCGCGTAAATAATATGAGACAAGAGCCATAAAATGGTCGTCATACATGGTTAAGTTTGGAGATTTTGTGAATGTTATTAAGAGTTGATTCACATTAAGATTGCTTTAATACTGAGCTATAGCTGTGTAATAGTTGGTGGGTCCCGGTTCATTTTTTTAATGAATTACTCTTTTTAATGTCTCTTGGAGTCATTGCCACGAAGGTGAGGAAGAAATTGTAATCATTAATTTGGGCTACGAAGTGTAATTCCACTCACTTAGTATTTATACCGAGTCGACTCCATCAAAGCAACAGTTTTATCAATTTGGAGATAAATGAGAGTTTCTTGTTATATCTATGTCGTCAATAGGTTCTTCAGAAAAAAAACGAATCACAATTGTCATTTCATACCTTGGACTGGAATCGTCACCAGAAAAGCATTCTGTGTATTTCAATATTTCTAACGACTATTATTAGTCTTACGGTTGTTGTTAAAAGAATCCACATTGCTTGTCTTTTTTCCTTCTTGGCACGGGGCACGAGATACTTGAATATGTGGTGTCGAGTAAATGACACCATGAAATTGGTTGATGAGATGGTGACAACTACAGTGAAACACCTTTGGAGTATTCCGAGCAAGTGAATTAATTATTCCATTGCCATTATGAAACTTATTGCATACTCCATTCATTATTTCCAAGGAACATGAGGAAAAAGTTTGGTGAGCGCATATATTGTCAGATACAAGGAAATGAAATGGGTATCAAATGTTTCATTCAAAAGCTCTATTGGGAGTATATTAGGAACGTAGTGAATGTATTTATGGTGGAAGGATTAACGTTTCTGAGAAGCGTAAGTTAATCATTTCGGCCCGTGTTTACCAAGTTGGAAAATGTTGTGCGTGGAGGACGTATTGCTCTCAGATTGGTGATTAATGCAAAGAATATCGTGAGTTTTAATGAGTTCGGATATATCGAGCTAAGAGTTATTAGTAAGCAATATATAATTATGGTGATTCGCCAATAATCTATTAAAGGATGGATCAAATATTTTATACGTTGGAGAGATAAATTAATCGTGGGCATGATCTTTATTGGGGTGTTTTACCAAGATCCATTGCATATAATCTTCCCTTGTATTTACAGTGGAAGACTCAATTTTTGAGTGTCGGAGTATTGGTTTGTGGAAATTTAGTCGGACTTCTTGATTAAGCAAATATTTTTTATCTCAATAGTTGCGATGGGCATCTGCAGAAAGTTTTGGAATTACTTTTTATTTTTTTGAGTCTTGCTTAGCAAGTATCGTGGGTCCCATTTAGATGACTCTCATGAAGGTCGACTATAATTATTTGGAGTAGGGGTAAAAAGCTTTATCTTTGCATTGATTTATTAACGGGGAATTAATATCCTACCATGGGAGATAATATTACTAAGCATCTGCTAACTCTTGTCATTGAAGATTATTATTATCGGGCTATTCATTTCCATACATTTCCAAGTGCGGTGAGAAAATAAGGTTGAAGGCTTCCTAATATTTCCAAGCGATAACTATATGTGACTCCTAAGTCTTGGGAATAAATTACATGGAGCCTTATGTATATTCCAAAACTATGGAATTAATACGACAAAACTTTTGAGGTACGACAAACATTTTGAAGGCAAAATATAGTTGGAGAGTGATAATTTCCTAGCGCTGGAAATCAACATCGAGTTCAATAAGTATTTGTGGAGCAAATCAAATTTTGTTACAGAATTTGGCATCATAATCTCAACGTCCTTCATTGAACCAGTGCAAGTTCAGCATTTACATTTGTGGAAGGGAAAGAGTTTGGAATTAACATTCATCAACAGCAATGTAATTGGGCGGCTACTTATTTCAGTGGCAAACTGGGATGCTAACCAAGTCGGGAGATATATGTCCTGTATGTGCATGAATTCTTATTGACCATAAAAATGCAATAATGGAAGATGCTAATTGATGCTTACTGGTAAAGTCTCAAACAACAGTCATGATATGTAATGCTGGTAAAGCCTCAAGCAACGGGCATGAGCTCTGGGTCTCCAAACGATACTGATAAATAACTATCAAAAGCAGAACCATTGGTGACTAAAACATACAAGGGATAGGAACAATCTTTGATATTTCCTCAGTAGCACTGGACGCTCAAAAAACACAGATATAAGCTCTCAACGCTACTTGTGGACCCTCATGTTATCTGTTGTTTGTGCCTGGAGACTTGATAGAAGGGGAAAACTCAAAACTGTGCATAAAATTCAAAGTAGTTTATTTGCTACCGAGGAAGGGAGATATATGCATCGTCGGTGTTTGCATTGGAGCTGCACAAGCTTGTTGATGATTCCTTAATGAAATATTGGTCTGTATTGGAGGTGAAAGGCCCATGTTCTCTGCTCAATTGCAAGTCTGATATTCACAGGTCAGATTTGAATCTCAACTTCTAATTTATAAGCTTTGTAAATTCCCTACCAAAGACATTGGTTTCCAGCCCTGTTAATCACTTGATGTGAATGATCTATATGCTGCTTGGATATTATTAAATTTAGATATGATCTATTGTTCAAATCTGAGACAAGCATGAACAAGCCAACCTACAAAGGAAAAACCTCTTAATCAGGAAAGTACGCAATGTGTCGGAGGAGAAGTTCAAGTTTTTAGTGAGATTGTAAAAGGGATTATGAGTTATTTCCTTCATTGCTGTTATTTCTTTATTGATATTCGTCTACAAATTCATAAGACCATTAGAAAACCTTGTACTATCAGAAGAGGGCTGAAATTGTAACAGCATATTCTTGTAGTAGAAATTGAAAGGACATTGGGCAGAGGTTCTTACAGTGGTGAACTCAGTTTAATATCTGAGTGAATTTGCATCAGAAGTTTAAATTGGAATAGATTTGGTGGAATTCAGAATGAAGTCAATGGCAAATATGGGAAAGAGTCCTTTAAGAGAACAATTCAGGAAGTCATTCAAAATTATTAAGTCTGAGCCTTCATTGGAAGCGGTAAAGGTGAGTGGCATGCTTTATTCTTTAGGAAAGCAACTTGAATTACAATATCAGTGCATGCATGTTCTTCTTAACAGGTTGGAGGAAATGGAAAAGTGTTTAACAAAATTGGACCAGTCAGATTTTGAAGGGTTGAAATGTGCAACAGAAGGTCCTTTGGTTGCTTTAGTCCAATCTCAAATGATGATGCATTTAGATGAAGATGTAAAACTTGCAGTTGGCACTTGCCTTAGCGACATTATGAGGATCTTAGCTCCTAATGTACCTTATAAAGATGACATAATGAGGGAGATTCTACAGCTGATCATTTATAGTTTTGATGGGCTACGAGATACCAGGAGCTCTTCTTATGGTAGGAGGGTGAAGATTCTAGAATTAATGGCTAGTGTTAGAATTTGTGTTCTTATGATTGATTTGGATTGTGATGATCTCGTTCTCAAAATGTTTCAAATTATCATAAGCCACAATCAGTAAGGATCATGAAGAAAATATAGATTCTTGCATGCAAACCATTATGATCCTAATCATTGATGAATGTGATGTTATTCCCCAATCTCTTATGTCTTATTGTTGGCTGTTATGAGACAAGAACAGGATGTTTCTATAACTGCATATGAGTTGGTCAGCAGTGTTTTCAAACAATGTGTGAAACTGACACCTTATTTCATCAATGAGGAGGCTAATGCACCAAATATTGATAGAGACATTTCCATGGAGCATGAAGAACTTCAGGATGATTCTTTGGTTGAGTGTATAGCTATTAAGTATGAGGATAAGAATAATGAAATTGACAAAACAACTTTTGGCACACAATTAGAAGAATTAAATGAAGTTGATGACATTAGTACAGATGTTGGAATAGATGAGCATCTTCTAAACAGAGAGGTACAAGTGACTAGAGACAGATATGGAGCTATTGTTGACAGGTGTGACACAGGGTCTGATTTTGATATGCATCATAACATTAATTCTTTTGATTTGCATGAACATGGGTAGAAGACTCAAATTGAGGTGATTATTGATAATCCGATGTTCGAGTTGGGTAATGAGAATACATATGACAACCCATTTTTTGAGATGGGTGATGGGACTACTCTTGATTGTAGCATTGTACTTGGCAGAAATAATAAGGTTTGGGATCTAGGTGTTGATAGGATCGGTGCTCTGTTTCTTATGGATCATGATGAGTTGCTTCACAGCTTGAAGCATAGTATTGTTATTTTCAGATTGGTGCAGTAGATTGGTGAAAC
This sequence comes from Thuja plicata, assembly GCA_018584345.1. NCBI lineage: Eukaryota > Viridiplantae > Streptophyta > Pinopsida > Cupressales > Cupressaceae > Thuja > Thuja plicata. The sequence continues at coordinate 7,567,684 of MU224540.1, read as the reverse complement.
ATTATTTTTGAGGTTGACATGGGATCCTAGTATTGTTATGTAGATTCATGATTGCTTGAGGACAAGCAATCTCTAAGAAGGGAAGATTGTAATGTCCCCTTTTTGGGACATTAGAAGTAAATCAAATAATTAAGTTTTAAAGTTGTCAAATCATATCAAAATTAAATGACAACTTAATAAAGTATTAAAATGACTTTTATTGGAGCTTAATAAAAATTAACAAAGTCATTTTAATTTAAAAGAGGGGAATAATAAAGAGACGAAAGGAATTCAAAGAGACAGGTAGAGGGAAAACGAAGAGTCACGGGGATGTGGTATTAAAGAACATGGAAAAGCTTATTTTCAGCACGCTTGGTTTATTCATTTCTTTTGGCAAAGCTTTGAGAGCTTCTTGTTCAGTTCTAGTTTCCTGAGGACGGAAACCCTTGGGAATCTTTCAGCGGATTGGACAAAAACCCAATTCGTTTCTGGAGGGTGGATTCGCGACAGAGTTCACAACTGGGCTTATTTGTGAAGTTTATTTTTGAAGACAGACTTGCAGTGTTTTGAGGTATTTCATATCTATCTGAAAATGAGATTGTAATGTTTCATCTTCATATTTAATATTAGGGCTCTATGAAATTCAGCATAATCTATTGGATGATTACAATTCAGTTGCATGCAATTTGTTTGTTAGAATTTATATGATACGTTTTGAAAAATATGGAGGAAATATCCCCCTTCCTAGGGGGATATTTCATACATAGTTACAAGACTCGGACTCGGCCAGCTGGTTTCGGGCTCGGACTCGGACTCGGACTCGGACTCGGCAAGGACTCGTCAAATCGAAAAACCCAAGAAATTCAAAGATTTTATAAAATTTAAAGCTTTTTCATGCTTCACTTAGTTAGTTAACATCAAATACACCATAATTGAGATAAATAGAAGCTAATTTGCACACATACAAAAGTTTACAAAGATCACATAAGTATAAATGTGAATTTCTAAAGGAAAAAGTTAAACTACATAACACATTAGAAATATAAATAGTGTCACTGTCAAATGTCTACAATATTCAAGGAATATGAAATCCATGGATTCATACTAGCATATCATAGATAGGTTTTGTGGATTGCTCTTTTGCTGTTTCTTTTGGTCACATAGACTGTTGGTCTTGTTGACACTATTTAATCTTTAATTCGTTCATACAAAGACATGTTTTCACTAATCATTTTTTTCTGGTAATATTTGCTCTAACATTATCAGTAACTCTTTTTCACCACAACTTTTGGTGAGAACCAGCCTTGTGACAATATATCTCCTGACAACAGTTTGACTGCAATCATTTTGGTACCCTTGTGATGTTATCTCCACCAACAATAATTTGAATACAATCATTTTGTTAGGATCTGCTAACATATCATAATGCCTTGGAGTAAATGCTTTTTGTGACAAGCAGAAGTATTTTTCATAAATGTTTCTCGAGCCACTTATTGTTATCTTCACCTTTCTCTTTGGCCTGCCAAGGATTTATACTGCACTTCCTGTTTGTGTTCATTGCCTTTCCTGACTATACATGCATGCGCATGATAACTACCATGACTTATTTAAAATCATCTCTTCTTTGTGTCATCTTTAATTGAACAATATGGCCTTTTTTATTCCAAGACTTTGGTTGTACACCTTTTCATTGCTTTTGTCTATGGAGAGAAGGTATTATGGGCAGTGCATGCTTTTCACAAATTTATCTTCATATAATCAGATAGACCACCTTAAACTTTGTCCGTGCAAGAACTCTCCATGAATTTCTTTCTGTTGTGGCTTTGTGGCCCAACAATTACATATTGAGATGTTTTTATTCCTGTTGTCAGTGTTTAAATTTCAAGCATTAGTTTAAATTGCTGACTTCATGAGATTTGTAAGTATTCAATGGTTATTCATGAAATGAAATTGCAAAGTCTGTTTGCATGACAGATTGATGCTTAACATCTTGTGGTAAGAGCCAGAATAAGCTCCCTCCTTGCAGAAAAGCACCATGTTTGGTTCATTTTTCTAATGAACGCATTTTTATGATCAATTCTTCTTACCAATGCTACATGCCTATGATATGCTAGTTTGCAAGTGATGGAATGACCTTTTTAGGTCTTAGACAAGGCATATAAACCAAAAAAAGTAAGTTGAAACAATTAAAAATGTTTTTTTTAACACTATCTCTGCTGGCCGCAGCAGATTCCTGCCTATCGGACTCGCAGAGTCCAACAAGTCCTGACAGGACTCTACCGAGTCCGAGTCTGAGTCCAGAGCCAAAAAAACTCAGGAGCCCAAACTTGGCTCGAGACTCGCAGAGTCCTGTAACACTGATTTCATACCCTTTTGTTGCATCTCATCTTAAATCCATCAGCCATCATGACATGAAATTCTGAAAAATCCTCTAATGGCAATCTTCTCCTTGCCACCAAGCTATCACTAATGAAATTGTGAGTTGCACCACTATCCACCAAGCATGTCACTTGTTGTCAATTGACAACTCCTCTTACTCTAAATGGTTGATACTTGAGAGTAATTGGGAGTAAAGCTATAGCACCATGAGCTAAGGTTGTATTTTCTTATTCTTCATTGACTCTCTCTAAAGTACCATTAATTGTATCATCAACACCAAATTAAAACCTCAACATAATGCAAGTTACCTTTCCCCAGGCATCTATGATTGGACTCCCATGGCTCTTTACAAGTGAAACACAACTTCTTACACAACGCATTCTATCTCTCAAAATCTTGTTTCTTATCTTCTTCCTTACTTGGCTTGGACGGGAATTTTAACTCCACTTGAGATGACTCCTTTTGCTTGACATTAGTATCCTCATAGTTGTGTTTACCCCTACAGGTAGAAAACTTCATGTGGCATCCTCTCTTAATGGCAGCGTTGTGAGTAGGAGGGTCAAAGGCTTTGTAAGAACCCCTGCTAATTTTGACTTGAATTTTCAGTTTTGGTTGTTTGACATTTCGTCAAACAATTGACATGCTAGTTGTCTGAAATCTGATTTATGAGTCTTGAATTTGTGTTTGATATTTGTTATCAATGCCAAATTATAGATAAACATATATAAATGATAAACAAATGATGAACACACCATAAATTTATGATTTCTCCTTGAACAACAATGGAAAACACAATTAGATCAGATCTGCTATGGGTCTGATATTACTACTACAGCGAAGAAGTTCCTTCAAATATGAGTGTTATAATTATTCAAAATGATTACACACATATCTAGATGCATAAATAGAAGCTCATTACCAAGTGGAAAGCATGGCTGCCTTAAATGGTGACCAAATATGAAGTGGCTAACTAGCATAGGTAGAAAATGACTCCTGAAACTCTGATATATAAAGCTGACCTCCAAACCCTAGCTGAACAATGACAAACACTACCAAAATATGCCAAATCCTTCTTCAAAATTGCACAATCACCAAAATGGGGTTTTGAAACCCTAGCACCAGCAACATTAAATTATTTCAGTCCATAAACCCTTGCCAAAACACCAAGAAAATGATGCCAAATGAATGCTATAGCAGTACCATGATCAAAACTGCAATTATCTTCAATTCCTGTCAAACCCTCAAAAGAGATTTCCAAATGAAACCTTCAAAAATCTGATATAGAGCACAATGGTGAATTCAGGATGAATCCACACCTAAGATGGATTTGGGTTTCCGCCCAAACCACTGAGAAACTCCAAGGGTTTTCATCCTCAAATTTCCTGCATAGAAAGCCAATCTCCCAAACTTCTTAGAAAGAAAAATAAAATAAACCAAGTATATCAAATGACTTCCTCAAATCTTCTTTTATAATCCTATCATGAAGTTTCTGAAAACCCTATTTAAATTTCCCACTTTTAATATTTTAATATTTAACTTGCATATGGGAAATTATAATAAAGTGACCCCCTCATATAATTTCTTCATTAATATAAAGTCACTTTAATATCCTTATACCTCCATATGTTGGCACCCCATTTGGCATAATAACTAAATACTTTATGACATTAATATATTAAATGCACACTTGACCCCTTATATCCCCTTTGGTTTTAATCACAAAGATTTTTAATTTAATTAATTATGTTAAAGTCAAAGCTAGATTAGACTTTAATTAATTTAATTTAATCATTAAACTCCATTAAATGCCAAATATCACACCAACAACTAATCCTACCAACTTTTCGGATATAACTGTGGTGTCCTTTCACTATCCAAATGACTTACCATAACTAGTATGGACCCCAACGTCCAAGTGACTTACTAAAAATAGTTTATAAATAGAGCCTGGAAGACCTCTAGAAGGCAAAGCACAAATAAACTAACACACTGAGGTGGAGAGTACTGAAATATTCACCCAAAGGGTTAGCTGAATAACCCTAAATTGCCCTCAAAGAACCCCCTAATCACCACATTAGCCTATGGGGACCACTGATAATAGGCTAACCTTTGAAAATAATTGATATCTAGAAAGGCGCAAAAATGGGGACATTACAGTCCACCCTTCCCAAAGATTGCTTGCCCTCAAGCAATCTACATCTGCATACCAAACCAAATGCTATTTGTACTTGTATGTCAATTGGAATACTAGGATCCCATACCTATCTTAGAGATATTGCTCTGCCAATCTGCTATGTCGCTCTAATATAACTGTCATCAACCACACTCTCATGTTGCAACATCCTACGAAGCATTCCATCCATCATGTTAATCCCTAGATCCAAAGACTAGGACTCATCATATATCCCAAGAATGACCATATAGGTGACCCAGAATAAGTCAACCAAAGGGGGTATCCTCATGCTGCTGAAATATCCCTGTATGATAACCTCCCATGGTTGCACTCCACCTGGATCCCATAGATGAATTGGTCATCCACCTACCCCTATATCTAAAACTCATGCTGCTCTACATTGGCTACAGATGAAATGCCAAATTGCCACAACATAGCCTCCCTATCCTGTATCCCAAAATAAGACCATCCCGAAGAAGAAAACAAGAAGGCTTACAAGATTGGGTTCCTTCCTCAGCAGAAAGAAGTGCCTCATACTAGTCATCCACCCCAATCTTATGTGTCATTTAGAACATCAAGTTATTAGTAGGTGGGCCGAATAAAAAATAATATGCATATCTCATGGTGTAATCACAGTGAAATGCATTAAAAGACTTTGATGAAAGTCTTAACTCAATACTAGGATTCCATACCTCACTACGTGAGTTAGGAATCTCACCATGTACAACATGAATCGAAAAAAATTGCATCATCATGCACAATCTACCTACTAAGCCCAGTTGAATCACACTCATCCTGCTCTACCCTTGTGTTATCATCGTGTATACGCCCTGTGATAATGGAACCACTACTGCCCTCGGATATTTCATTACTCCCAGCATCATAAACTTCATCATTAATTTGTCCAATCTTTACAGCCCTTGAAGTAGCTTCTTGTGCCTCTTTTCCTGCAAATGCTCTATATAGTTATCTGCAGTTGCCTTGCAGACATGATGGCATAGTCTCTACCTAAAAGCAATTGTAAGTAATCTGTTTCTATCAATTCAAGTGCCTATCTAAGTGTTTGCAAACTCGATGTTGACACTCCATCTCTATGCTCGCTTTGTCCCTCATCAAAGTGAACGATCCAGATGAGGTATTCAATGGATTTATCAACGATATTGAAACAAGCTAAGGTTGTGCAACTTCTTCGTCTGTTGAGAACTCGCCCTCAAGAGTTGCTCCAAGAGGTGTAACCTACTGAAAATCAAATGTATTCCCTATCAAAGCCTTTTCCTCGTAGCTGCAAGTTGCACTTCCCTGTGAATCTTTCTCCTCCTTTTTCAAGAGTTCAAAGTCTTGATGTGCTTTCCCATCATTATTGCCAATGAGATATGAAGTTTCCTCCTCCATGGCTGATTTACAATCAACATCATGCTCAACTGTCACATTTGTTAAGGCAACAATCTCATGGCTGCAATCAAAATCTTCATGTACTAACTCTCGTACATGAAGTTCATCAACTACTCATGTCACCTGTTGATCCTCCACATTTGTTGTATCTGAATGTTGCATTTTAGTTAATGATGTCATAGAAGATGGGATTTTTGATTGAGATGAAGAAAAATGTGACAAAATCAAATCTAAACCAAGCTCATCTACTTGATTTTCTACTTCACGTAGTGAGGTCCTACCCGATCATCCATTTAGAGTTGATACTTTCATGTTATATTTATCTGGATGATACATTTATTTTGATACATTGACGTAATGGACTTTCATAGTATAGTTATTTGATGTTGACTCTATTTTGATGATGTTAGATGTATTGTTTATTACTGTAAAATCCCAGACTATCCTATTCCAAAGAATATTACTGAATTTCCAAACACAATTGTACATGAATCTGAAAGTCTTTCCAATTGAATAAATATTTCTAATAAATATTTCTAGAAGTTGTAAAATTTCCCAAATGTCGTGACTACTATTCTCAGATTAGATTTCAGTAAATTGTACGAAGGAAACTTTCATAGTATGTTCTGTAAATTCTGCTAGACATGTTTACTCTGATAGTAATTCAGTTATTCATTTGATCCAACTCAAATAGATACAATTCAACTAAGCTTCAATGTAGAAGTTCAGGAAAGTAGAATCAACAGCTATAGGAGTTTGACTCCAGACGAAAATATTAAGTTGTGTTCTTTAATGAACAGTTACAGTTCCATGTTTTCATAGATATGCAAATTACATATATTGATAAAGTCTCGGCAAAGAGATACATATGCACCTTAACGACAGACGTATTTCCTTGAACACCAGTGACGCCTGGCCCGTAATCGATTGCGGTATCTGTAACACTTCGGAAATCCGCGTGGAAAACACTACCATAATCCGTAAGTCTGTTGTCTGTATCGGCCACAAACTGTGACTGGTCACCCGCATTTTGTCCTTTGCCGCACTGCTGACACACCCAAAGGATATCGGTCCTCGTTGCAATATGCGGGGAGTGTTTTCAATAACAGTCCTTGACTGCTAGCTGCTTTACGCGCACTCCGTCCTCTAATTATTCCTGTGTTTGATACCATACTTCAACAGCCACTGACAATGCAAAGCATAAGGAGACGTATAAGGTCGTGGAACTCCTTCGTGTCTACTGCGTATGCAAGTTACTCCATAACCCCGACTTCGACAACACTGTCATCCTGCATGTTTGTCTTATTGGCAAAACTTTACACCCAAACTCCACTAGGTCAGAGGATTTCTGATGAAAGGAGACACCTATATGGCACTACTTGCCAAACAATCTTCGATCTTTCCCACATAATCCAGCCTCCCCTCCTCTCGACAATCCCCTTTATAAGGGAAATGATTCCCGTAATGTAACTTCTCCGAAAATATAACTAATACTTAAATATTAATTATTAATTATTTAATATTAGTATATAATTACTAATATTTAAATAATTAATATTATTAATGTAATATCACAAATATGGGATATTACAAATCCTCCCGTCCCAAGATTGCTTGTCCTCAAGCAATCAAATGTCAACCTGTTTGATTTTGTCGGCTGAACCAAAATTCCTGGATCCCAAACCAATCTTCCAAATCCTCTAATCCGACTTTGCTGCTTCATTCGAATATATCAAACATGTGCTTCAGTGTAAAATCCTCTGCCAAGTCTGCCAGGCCCAGGATCCCAAATCCAAATACCAACTTCGGTATTAGATGTTAAAAAGGAAAGAGTAACATTATTCATCAAGGATTCATCATTAAACTTTCCATCTATTATCCACACCTTGTTATGACTCGTGCGACCAGCGATACTCAACAAATATAGCAGTGGTGAAATTGATTTCATATCATTGTTATGAATCAGTATATCCTTCTGAACAAAAGAACCAGGAAGCTCATAAGAGTTCAATACTTGCGGCGCATCATCTACCAGAATCACCAACACTGTTTGAGACTCGAATTGTAAGTTTGATTGTTTATCGGCGAAAGTGTTCACTGGAATAGTCAGTCCGAAATTTGTATGTGTTTCCTTGTTTCGATACCTTTCCTTAATTCTTTGCAAATTCTCTCTTGCTTGAGCAGCTATCAATTTTGCGTGTTTAACTTTTTCCCTCGACTCATTACACTGTAAGAGGGTCCTGTCCATCAATTCCTTGGGTCCAATTCCTGTTACCACTGATTCCTCACTAAATCCTTCAATCCGTACACTTTGTTGTTCTGAGCCTGTACCAAATGTGATAACCCTGAATCCTGTGACAACAAATCTTCCTGACTGATGCCATTAATGCCTTCTACTTGTTGCACTTCCCCAATTCTTGAAGGGATGACATGTTCACTTGTCATTCTCTCTGCGTAAGCCATACTCAATTGTAAACACAAATCACTAATCTCTCTGTCCTTATCTTCAGAAAACCTGATAGCAATGTCCCTGTCCTTGAGTAATAGCAAGTATTCAAATTTTGTCATCTCTAATTCTTCCTTGATCGCTTGTAACTGTGCACTGGAAATCTCATTTGTAACTCCATTCCTCTTTTCCTTCTGCTGAAAACTCCATATAAGATTTCCAATTTGTTTATGAGCAGTGTCAGTTCTTGACAGCACCTGCACAATCCTTTCCGCTGTCACCACCAGTTGATCCTTCAAATCTCGTCTTGGCAAAGATTCACAGTTATCATAGTAACTAGTGCCTGTATCACCTAATAAACCTTTGGTTTCGTTTACTTCAACAGTGACACTTCCCACATCATGAATAGTTAACTCACTTGATGTTACCCTAGATTTCTCAACCTCGAGAGCATGATTGTTCCCTATTTTATATTCATCAATACTAATTTCTAATGCACCCACATAAAAACTCGGGCTCCACCTCTTTAGTTTCATCAGACTGTATAGTTGCGTCATGGTACTGATGTGTAACACAACAAGATTCAACTTCATCCTGTGTGTCCTCATAGGCAATTTCTTTCTCTTGTGATTTTGTACGAGCTTTCTGAAATTCCCTTTTACATCCATCCTGAGACGGTTCATTTTGTTGTTGTTCCGTAACGCAAGATGATTCAACTTCCTCTTGTGTAATCATGTATAACCCCTTTGTCCTGTATCTCTTTGCTGACTCCCTGAAACTCTTTTCCACATTCATCATGAGTGAGAGCACCCTTTGGCTACTCTCCTTCTTGCACAAGGGACTTGAGCTTTCCCTCGCAACACCTGACTACATTGCAAACCAGTGAGTACGCAGATGAGGAGATAGCACATTCCAGTTTAAGAACAGTCCATAGTAATGATAAAAGAGGTTGGGAGATTGTTTCACTCCATTAATAGTTTGAATCATAATATCCTGCATAGCTGTAATAACCTCTTTTCCATGTGTCCTTCTGATCATAACCAAGAAATTATGAAACATATCATAAATCAAACCATGCAAACCTAAATCCAACAGGATGTTACTAACCCTGACTTCTGCAAATAGTTTCAGTATGCAAAACCTTCTTGAAGTATGAAGATCATCTAGATTCTTAAAGTTATCAATTATTAAGGACAATATCTTCTTCATTGTAATAACATCGTAGGGCATATGTGGAGACGTAATTCTCAAAATTTCACAAAAACATGAAGCCAATATCAATCTGATGTCTGCATCAGAATGCATCACCAACCAATTTTGATTCAAAGCAAATTTTACTGAAGTGAAAGAAAAATGCACAAGTGGTGAATGTGATCGTTCCACTAGATACAAACTGCCTTCTAGTTTAGTCAGGATGTTGTAAATAATTTTCCTGGGTTGCTGAGTGTGAAGCTTGTCAATAGGTTCTAATAGAGCCTTAACCAAACAATTGTTTTCTTCTGACCCCATAACTGGTTTTTTTTTAGATTGTTCTGACCACATAGGCTGGGAGGACTAAAGCTCTGATACCATGTAAAATCCCAGACTATCCTATTCCAAAGAATATTACTGAATTTGCAAACACAACTGTACATGAATCTGAAAGTCTTTCCAATTGAATAAATATTTCCAATAAATATTTCCAGAAGTTGTAAAATTTCCCAAATGTCGTGACTACTATTCTCAGATTAGATTTCAGTAAATTGTACGAAGGAAAATTTCATAGTATGTTCTGTAAATTTCGCTGGACATGTTTACTTTGATAGTAATTCAGTTATTCATTTGATCCAACTCAAATAGATACAATTCAACTAAGCTTCAATGTAGAAGTTCAGGAAAGTAGAATCAACAGCTATAGGAGTTTGACTCCAGACGAAAATATTAAGTTGTGTTCTTTAATGAACAGTTACAGTTCCATGTTTTCATAGATATGCAAATTACATATATTGATAAAGTCTCGGCAAAGAGATACATATGCACCTTAACGACAGACGTATTTCCTTGAACACCAGTGACGCCTGGCCCGTAATCGATTGCGGTATCTGTAACACTTCGGAAATCCGCGTGGAAAACACTACCATAATCCGTAAGTCTGTTGTCTGTATCGGCCACAAACTGTGACTGGTCACCCGCATTTTGTCCTTTGCCGCACTGCTGACACACCCAAAGGATATCGGTCCTCGTTGCAATATGCGGGGAGTGTTTTCAATAACAGTCCTTGACTGCTAGCTGCTTTACGCGCACTCCGTCCTCTAATTATTCCTGTGTTTGATACCATACTTCAACAGCCACTGACAATGCAAAGCATAAGGAGACGTATAAGGTCGTGGAACTCCTTCGTGTCTACTGCGTATGCAAGTTACTCCATAACCCCGACTTCGACAACACTGTCATCCTGCATGTTTGTCTTATTGGCAAAACTTTACACCCAAACTCCACTAGGTCAGAGGATTTCTGATGAAAGGAGACACCTATATGGCACTACTTGCCAAACAATCTTCGATCTTTCCCACATAATCCAGCCTCCCCTCCTCTCGACAATCCCCTTTATAAGGGAAATGATTCCCGTAATGTAACTTCTCCGAAAATATAACTAATACTTAAATATTAATTATTAATTATTTAATATTAGTATATAATTACTAATATTTAAATAATTAATATTATTAATGTAATATCACAAATATGGGATATTACAATTACATATGATTCAGATCTATATGACATGTTTGAAACTAGTTTCCTTCTTATGTTCTAAATTTGCAATTGATCATGTGACATGTAAATGGGGACTTCAGGTTCAATTCTGCAATGATCCATACTGCTTAATTTGATATGCTAGATAAGTGATTTTCTTTAGGATTTTGTAATTTACGAGTTATATGGATATGAAGGCCTAGTTCTGGAAAAAGGATGTATAATTTAGGGTTAGATGAATATATTATAATGTAGAATATCATGAATGTATAAATTCTTCCTTGTATTACCGATGCTCTGTTCAAGTGTGCAGGTGAATAAACCATGGTTACAATCGGGGAAACAAGATTGGGCTATTGTGAATATCCTTGTGAAACCAAGGTTAACCCTAGAAAGGGAAATAACCTAGTTGTAAATGTTATATATGTTGTAAATGTGAATTTGCATGGTTGTAAATTTATTTCCTTCCATTTTTTGCTAATTTCTTTTAAGCATGCCATTGTGTAAATGTGAGGTGCATTTGTAGTGTCAATTGACACATGTTTTGTGAGATGACATGCCCATGTGGATTTTAAGGTTTTAGTTTCACCCTAGGTTTGTGTAGTGTTACCATGTGGGGGTAAGCTTGTCTTGGAAACCCAAAACCTTGAGCACTATCCTTGAAATTCGAAGGTTAACTCTAGGTGAGTTTTTAAAGGGTTATAATGAGTCCTTTGGGAGAGTTAGAGTTAAAAATGTCTAGTCTTTAAGTAGTACTATGGGTTAGGAGTTGTTTTTTATTATTCTAAGTGTCAAAATCTCATTTAAGAGCCTTCATAAATACCTTTCTTGAGAAGTGGCGAAAATGGGGAAATGGAAAGACCATCACCTTCTTCAAGATAGTGGAGTCTCTTCCATGCATAGATTTGGCCAAGTGTAGGAGAAGAGGACTCATGTGTCATCTCTCTTCTTGTTGGAAAAGAGGTAGAGTTGGAGAGGGAACTTTTTAGGGGATAGTGAGAGGAGAGTTGGGGTTGATTGCCCACTCTCCATTTTTGGAGACTTGTAGAATGTGCTTGGAGGAATACTAGAGGAAAGTCAAGGGAAAAGAGCTAAGAGGAAAGGGATCATCTCAACCACATCATATTGCTAGGAGTAAGGTTGGTGCACCTAAATTTTAAGAGGATTTTTAATTTGTAATTCTTGCTTCAATCTTGCTGAAATTTAGTATTCAAATTTTCATGTTGTGAAATGTAGAAATTGTGATATTATGTTTGTGAGAGGATTTGCTTTGTATCTTATCTTCTTCTTCCCTTGTTGTTTGTGTTGTGTTGTTTATGGGAGTGCATGACATATCTCACCCTTGGGAGGGAGGAGAGTCATGGTGGGTGAAGGGCTTAGTTGGGAAACCATGGTAGTGTAGAGTCTCTTCTCGGGAAGAAGAGGGATGTAGCATGGATGTTATGGGCTCCATGTGCCATATAAACTTAGAAAGTTTCATGGGGGTGATAAGGGTATGGATGTATTTATGAGCTCTTTGAATGTGGTAGTAGCCTTTGGAAGGCATGGGAATATTTGTGCATACTTTGAGGTAAATTCTGATTTGGCTATCTCCTCCATGGTTGTCCCACCTTCACCCCTTTTTTGAGTCCATAGTGACTCATTTTGTGCATGAGCTTCGGAGGGAATTATGAGTTGTTTTAGTGTTGTTTATGTGTGGTGTTTTGCTTGTTTTTTACCCAGCCTCTTCTTGTTTCCCCTAGCTCGGGGGTGGCCTCATAGAGGCGTAGACTGGGAGGTGAGCTCCCATGGTTTGTTCCAAAATTTTGTTTTGCAAATTTGTAGTTGTCCCTCTACATGGAAGGATTTATGTTCAAGCTTGGAAATAAGGAATTTAGTTGATTATAAATTGTATATTTGAGAAATTAAGTTTCACCTCAAGCCATAGGGCTGAGTCTTGTATAAATGAAATTCTGGAAATTTTTGCTTAAAATTTTTGTAGAAAGTTATTGTAACAAGTTATGTTGAAAGGGAAGAAGTGTAATGGTTTTGTTTTCTGTTTATGAAATACATACAGAAAAATCTATTATATAGTGTACCTAACTGTAGAATTTATTTAAAGAAATGAAACCTTTCTCTTTATGTAAATTGAGTTTAATCTGCTTTTAAGAATGTAGGAAATCTATTTATCTTAATAATCATTTTATGGTTTAATGAATTCCTAAGATGATATCTCTGTTCACAAATTGTAACAGATTTTATGATGTTAAGATCCTTCTTTTAGTTGTTCCTTAATTATAATTTTTTTTTTTTTTTTACTTTACATACGCTTAGAATTGCATGGATTTTTATTTTACATATATATGCGAATCTGTTTAAAAAAAATGCAGTCTACATGTTTTCTTTTAAACATATCACTTTCATCAATTTTTCTATAAAGAAATTATGTTTACTCTCCTTATGTTTCCATACTTAATAGTGCAGCAAAGATGCATATCAAATTAATGTACAGATACAAATTTGATTAAATTTATATTTATATTTGAACAGAATAGAAATTTAACTTAATTCTCTAAATTCTGCCTGTAGAAGGAATGTTAATAACCACATTTATATATCCTGAGAATTCATTTTAGACTTTTCAAATAGACATCTAAATGTCTTTTTCTTTATATATATATATATATATATATATATATATATATATTTCAAAACAGCAAATTTAATAGAACACAGACATCTATATGTCATGTTGCATATTTTTATAATATATAATAATATATATATCTAATGAAAAAACAGCAAGTTTAACTTATTTCCTTTTCAGAATGAAACTAGATGTGTTTATGTTTATATATATATATGTATACATATATATATATATATATATATATATATATATATATATATATATATATTCACATATATATATATATACATCTTTAAAAGAGAGTAAATGTTGTTGGTAAACAAAACAGTATGACATTTTCTTTTAAAGCAAGTAACTAATGCTGTTTAAATATTGAAAAGAAAATACATTTAATAAAGGTTACATATTTATAAAAATATATATACATACATATCTAACCCAGATCTGACTGTAACCTTTAAATCAACTGTTGCTGTGTATTTAACAGCAAGTATGTATATATATATATTAGAACATAAATTAATTAATTAATTAATTAAATAAAAACATAAAAGAAACCCTATAACCCTTGCACAGCAGGGTTATTTAATCTGCCATGAAACATCTTAGGCATAAAAAGAAAATAATGAAAATAAACAGCAGATTCATTTGTATTACAGAGACTTGCACAAGAAAACAAGCTAGAAACAAAAATATTGCAGCCGCTGTAGCTTTGCATTGCAGCAGACAATACATGTAAAAATGTATATACACACACCCTTGAGTGTATATACATTTAAATGTATATATTTCTTTTTTCCTCTCACAACTCCATCCCCATTGTTGCAACTTTCAAACCTGCAGATGTAAACAAGAATAGAGAAACAAAAAAAAAAAGAGGCTAGGGTTAGGAAATGGGGTTGGGAGAGAAAAGAGGAGAAAATAAAATAGCAAACCCAATTTTTGGACATTTTTATTGGATTTTCTTTTTATGGGAATGAATTTTTTTTGGATTTCTTTTGGTGGGAAAATCTTGGATTTTCTTTTTATGGGAATGGATTTTCTTGGATTTCTTTTGGTGGGAAAATCTATTAATCATTATTACATTTTTAATAGTTTCCTTAATTTAATTACCCACACATTTAAATGGGCATAATACTATATATTAGTATTATTATTTTTATGGATTGTAGATGTTTTATTTTTAATAAGACATTATTAGAACTTATTAAAATAAATTTATTAGAATAATCTAATATTTAGTACACTAGGGTAGTCTCTAGGGTGTCCTTAGTGTTTGAGAGCTCGAAGGTAAGAGTGTCTAACAAACTTTGATGACACTTGCTAATTTGGAACTAGGACAGAGTTAGTTCCAAATACAAAAACATCATCATTATCATTTTGTATAAAAGCACACTTAGACTCTATTGTTTCCTTGCATTCATCATCCTTATGAGCAAAATTCATTCCTTCATTACACTTATCACTGTTGATCTTTAGATCACCCATATAAAAACTGGAGCACCCTTCCTTTGCTATCTTAGCAAGATCGAAGTCTATGTTCTCATCAATGCACTGATCTGTAATAGATAAAATGCACGAGGATTCATCTTCATCCTCTTTGAAATCACAAATGGTATCCTCATTCTATCTTTCTTTGCAAACTCCTAGAAAATTTGTTCCACATTCATCATGAGAGAAGGTATTCTCTTCAACACATTCTTTCATCTGCTCCTTTTTATTCAAGTGAGACTTAATCTTCCCCTCACATTGTTTGAACACATTAAGGACCAATGCATATACAACTGATGAAATTGCCCATTCTTGTTTCCAAACAGCCAATAGTAAAGATAAGACGTGTTGGAAGAGAGCATCACTCTCATTGATAGACATAACCATAATATTCCTTATTGTAGATATGATCTTGCATCTCCAAATCCAACAGAAGGTTGCTTGCTTTGGTTTTTGTAAATATCTTCAATATGGCAACCCTTCTTGAGTAATGAGGACTACTGAAGTCATCCAGATCTTGAAGATTATCAACAATCAAGTGCAATACGTCCTTCATAATGTCATCATCATAGGGTACTAGAGGTATCAAAATTGTCATAATCTCACTAAAGCACAAAGCAACCATCAACTTGATCTCATTATCAAGATGCCTCAACAATGTTTGTTTCTTTAAAGAGTTCATTACAGGAACAAGTGCCAGCTGCAACAAATCTGAAGGTGGCTGCTCCATTGCCAATGTCAGCACCATCTACATCTAGGATGGAGGTTGAGTCACAGCCAGTTGTGCGGAGGGAAGAGGCGCAACCACAGTGGACTCCTAGTACTAGACCCCCTACCCCTCCCGTAGTTTTTACTAGAGCTGCTGGGAAGGGGAAGGGGAAGAGGAAGATGTAGACTATTTTGATGTTGTACTTGTATTTACTTATAGTTTTACAGAGACAATTTTCTATTTTAATTTTGCTTTAGATTATCAGGCTACCAACCATCAACATTCCACATGAGGATGCTATTATGTACCCAATTTGCATTTAAATATATCTAGACTCAGCTTGTTTCTTTTGTTTACTCATTTACTGACTCATTAGATGCATCTCATTGAATTTTGCAAAAAAAATGCATTTCTAATTAAATTTAAGCAATTTTTTAATTTGTTGAGTAATCACCGAGTTTTTGCCAATTTTTTTTGGCCCTCGGCAAGAAGTTCTTGAGTACATGTTTTTCAACTATGAACAGAATCATCATGACCAGTGTTGCTCTCTTCCCTCCAAAAATGGCCATGGCTATCAATGACATCGACTGTCCTCCTAAGTCGGTCCTGATTGTCTACTTCTTCCTATTTAATCTATTACAAATGAAGCTACTCTCTCTAGAGACATTTTGTAACATTGATCTTGACTGAACACTCCATCTTCCATTGGCTCAAAGCCTTCATGAACTAATCAAGTATACCCTACTCTGTCATTTCTATCCTTGAAGCTATCCTTGGATCTTCAAGGTGACTCTTACCAATAGACCATTTTGACGGAAAAATATATACATCCTTCAACTGTCTTCCTTTAATAACAAAGTAATTTTGCACAGACGGTGAAGGATTCTTGAGTGTCACAGCCACAGTTCTCCAGGGAGTGCATTGCATACTGGCATGGATGTCAACACTGCAAAAACTAATACAAGCACCTTTTCTGTATTTGTAATGTTTGTGGCTGAGCCACTAAGACTCCCAGAGGCTCAACTGTTATTCAGTTAACCATAAAAAATTTTAACTGTAGATAAAGGGTCTCTCTTTTTAAACTTCTCCCATGTCTCATCAAAAGGTATGCTTACATATTCACTCCTGAACCTTGATCAACAATAACACTTGAAAGTTTAGCTCCAATGATGTTTATAGTAATGTGGGTAATGTCATTTCCAACCATGGCTGTGTTCCTATCATCAATAGTTTTTCCATCTTTGTTACAACTTATGACTAGTACACTTCCTTGCAAATATTTTGACCAAGTTCTACATCTTTCTAAGGATTTTCTTCCTAGAAGAAGACCATATCATCTTTCCAAGATTGAAATTGATTAGTGAGATACTCTCAACTCCCAGATTCCCAAGTCAGCCACTTATATTTTCAAGGCTCCCTGAAGCCTTTACTTGAGACTTCTCACAACAACGTTGATTTCAAGTCTTCTTGCTTTATATGCAGTATTTAGAGACAACATAAAGTGTATTAAGCATCTACTCAATTTAATTTGTGAAACTATATATCAAAGACATCCATCAGTCTGTATAAAAAATGAATATATATAGACATCTTATATATCGAAACTTAATGCATATCCATGGATAACAAAAAGGTAAGACAGTGAGTTTACCTTCCCAGATGTCAATTTGAAATCCCAAGCGATATAGGAGTTCACAGTATCAAGTGCAAGTAGGACCTGGAAATTTTATATTACATAAAAGTATCAGATAGAGTTTCAAACAATCATATGGAATATCAAATTAAAAGATTGGCAAGCATGCACCCATGAATTATTAAACTTCTGACTCTTTTATATGCATTTTCATCAATGAATTATTGCACTTCTGACCCTTTTATATGCATTTTCATTCATGAATTATTGCACTTCTGACCCTTTTATATGCATTTTAGCCTCACAGCATCTACCTAGTAAACCACTGTACTTTGGCCTGAGGGTCAAAGTACCTACAAGATGCATAATACAAGTCAACGATGAAGGGAAAGTGTGAGCTTGCATTTCATGAAAGAGATCAAATGAACACCATTGTTTCCAGGGAAAAGAACTCACTGCTGTGAACCTTATTATATTCAGGGAAAGGGAATAACTGAGGTGTAAATTTTGGCTGTGTGTGCGTGTGTCTTCTTCTCTTCTGTTTAGAAATCTGCATTGAACTCTATCAGCATTTGTCCATACGTCTGTCTGTCAATCTATAGATAGATCCATCCATCATTTCAACTATCTGTCTATCTGCATACTTATGTCTATCTGTCTCATTGTCTCCATTTCTGTATGCCTGCTTGTCTTCTATTCATGCATCCATTCTTCTATGTGTGGGTGGGTGCATATGTAGCTTCTTTCTATCAATGGCTGCTGACTAGACTTTCAAAATATGCAATTCTAAATGATCTTGGAGGAGAGAATGTAAATTTGTATTAATACAATTGTACTGTAACTTCATTGTTGTGTGGCTTTGCTTGATCATTAACAGGCAACAAGGTTAATGTATAGTTTATCTTCAGTGTTTTATCAGACTTGTTTCTGAAATGGCCAGCAGCACATAGTGCTCAAAACGAGTTTTTTTCCTGCGCATGATGGGCAGCTTTTGGTTATTGAATGCCATTCAAACCAGTTTCGGCATATACTTGTGATATGAAGAGGCCAAAGAATCTGTGAAATAGTCTACATTTCAGGCATAGTTATGCAGATACTAATATTCTGGAAAAAACTGATTTGAGTTGCTCAATTAAAACTTTACTACATATTCCTATCACTATGTATACTTGTTTTTCAGATACTAATATTCTGGGAAAAACTGACTTGAATTGCTCAATTAAAAATTTAAAACTTTACTACATATTCCTATGCATACTTTTTTTAAAATATTTACAATAGTTGTCTGGTTCATCCTTGTTTCTGTATTTGAGGCTAATCATATAAATTGTAATGCATGCACAAAATAAACCTGCTTCAAATTATGTGCTTCTGCATACTGCTTTCCAGAACACTCTAATATGCAGGCCTTATGGAGCATGAGTTTGAATGCTTTAGTATGGTTTTCTTGAGTTGATTGTCCTTGATATAGTCATGCTATCATTTTGAAGTTTTGTGCCTAGCTTTTCCCAACCTTACTTAGACAATCTCTTCTCTCAATTGTTTTAAGTGTTTCTATTATTTTCTCATTATGACCTCTCAAAATTGAGGGCATTGTTCTAAAACCATAATATTCAAATATGTAGTATCTCATTAGAAGAAGAATCATAAATGTTTCCCATTTTCCATTGTCTGTTTTCATCTGGTGCAAGTTGCTAGTTACAGAAAACAAAGTGTCTGATGTTGAGATATTTGAATTGACAAAAATAAAGTGAAATATATAGCTACACAAAACAAGTGTAAAGCTTTTGCTAATGTTCAAGGAAACGATGGTGTACTCAAACTGTATAAAGGTTTGAAAGATTTCAAATTGTTACTTAAATCAGGTTCTACACATTTCTGTAAATCTAGATGTGAATGCATGGAAGAAGGATGGTTTTTGGACCTTATTCTTCCCAGGGGTATAAGTTAATGACTAATTAGGTTCATTAATCTAAAATCCAAGAACGTACCTCATGGGCCTTTCCTGCAGGAATTGTTGTTTCCTTGAAATCATCGCAATGGCTGTAGAGACAACAACATGAAGCTCTCAACATACATCGAGATGAAATACTTTATTATAACAAAATAAAATACTAAATTATATAACAGCCTGCCACATTAGTAATACATCCGGCAAATGGCTTTATCTTATTCACTTGACAATGTTTGCTTCCACAAAAAAGTAATTCCTTTAGCTATCAAGACATTTTTTACCCTCCCTACATATATTGTACTCAAATGGATTTAAAAAAGTGCTCAAACCACACTGAATTCAATATAAATAGTCTACATTAATCATGATCACAGTTTGATGATTGATGATATATTTACTCCCTCTATAAGTTAATGGTACTCTAGAAAGTTCAAACCATCTAATCCTTTATTAGCAAGCATATGGATATAAATATTTGTGTGCAAAATCTCTTCATTGGTCGAATCCATAAATAAACACCCAAATCTATGATGAGCATTCAAAAGTAAATGTACTTCTCCTTGTCCAAAAGCTTCATACTTCTTCATTCCAAGATCTATATGTGTAAGGGTCCCACCCGATTATAAACTAAATTTACATCTTATCCAAAACAAATCTGCTGTTAATGAAAAATATGATCCCATTTTCTATATTCATTGCTAATAAGTTTTAAGAATCATACTGTTAATATTAGGAGCTGGAAGAGTTGGCTTCATAAGGATATATGTGTGCATATAAGCCAATTTACTCTGTTATTGGTAAGTGGGACAGATGCAAACAAGATTTTCATCTGATACAAATTTGTCGTGCCAGAATTATCATCTCATCATCCTTCAAATATAATCCAACTGATATCTAGTGTATTTACTGCTTAATTTACCCTTCAGATGATGGACATGGACAAAGCTTAAAAAGAAAGCTGTACAACACCAGCAGGCCATCTATAGGGTAGAGCATCTAATTCCAACAACGTAGATTATAAGAGATATTATTAATTTATTTTTTCTTAGGCAGCCTGCTGCACTGTGTGTATGGTACTCAAATCTAAATTATGACAATATATTTTTTATGAAATAGCCACCATGTGCTACATGGATGTTGCAAGACAAAGTAATAGAGTATTAATATCTGCAAAAGGGATTAAGAGTCCATCTCACATACTTTGGTTCTCTAGCTCCAGCCTCCTCTGCTGATATTAAAAATGGAGAATTCTTAAAGACCTCCCTGATAAAAAGAAAATTCATAAAAAACAAAACAAGTATCAGATGATAAAGACAGTAAATTCAGTAAAGATGGTTGAATAATTTCGTGGGCAGAATATGACAACAATATCCAATGATATTTTAAGCATTAAAAATAAAAAGAAATCTAAATTTGGATGAATCTGCACAAATATTTTGCTCGCACAACTATGCGATATACTTATAAGCATTGGTGCAATGAACAATAACAAAAATTAGAAATTTTTGAAGAAATATTTACAAGAAAATTATATTTCACAGAAAGAAGCATTTGTGAAAAGCAACCAAAGAAGATGAGAGGAAGAAAATAGGTGCTACCTTGTGAAGACAAAAAGTCATCCTCCATAGTTGTCCCTTTTTCTTCTACCTTCAGTCGTCTCGGTATCTATTGTTATGCATTTGTGTTGTTCTTGTTTATTTGTTTATGGTGTTTGCTCATTTTTGTTGAGCTACTTTTGTTACCTAATTAGGTTTTTAGGCTTCCTTTTGTTGGTTGATTAGGTTTTGGGCTTTCCTTGTTTGGTCTGCTCTTTTTTCCAGGTTTCCCTCTATTGTTCTGCAGAGAGAGGGTAAGTGCAGTGGCGGTGGATAGATTTCTTTCAATGTGAGGGTATGTCCCATCCCAGCAGTGATGTAAAGGAGTTGCAGTTGAGGTTAGCAAAAAATGGAGATAAATCTGAGGAATGCATTGGTTTCATTTAATAAAGTTGATATTTAAAAAGGTGCTACATTTGTCGAAAATGAATAATCCCAACCTGCAAAAGCTAAAAAAGGTAAGGCTCTTGTAGCATTGAAGCTAATCCCTAATGATGCTATGTAAAGAGCAATTGACAATGAAGAACAAAGGTTAAAAATGTTGGGATTTCTTTGCTTGTACAATGGAAACCTTCCCTCCCATCAATTTTTTGATGACTGTATTGTGTTGGTGTGGGATAAGAAATTGGGATTCATGTGAGTGTGTGCAGAATGATTTAAAAAGGGCCACTTTTTTATTTGTTTTAGAAGCAATGGTCTGCAAAGGGAGTTTTTACAAAGAATTTTTGGAATGTGGCGAAGTGTATTTTCAGGGCTTTTCTGAAATTGAATAGAATAGCGGTTCCTGTTCTGGCCCTCCAGTCCTGCCTCTATAGGTGACAAGACCAAAAAACCCAACCCCTCACCTAAGCCCCTACCTATAGGCCTGGGGTAGGGTGGGGTCCACACCCCCATCACCACTATAATAAAGATCCTTGGGAACCAATATAGAATAGATGCAGTCTATATTCAGGACTTACAAAATCAGTGAGGGTAAGGCCCCCACCCTGACATCCTAGTAGTTGGGGATTACATCTTCTCTGCAAGCCTGAACTATGTATACTGTTGGAGCCCTGTTAATATGAAAAAAAATATTTTCCTGAGAACTATGGTAGCCCATGCCACACTTATAATGAAAAACAGGGACCCCATTGTGCAACTACAAGAGGTGATTCGTCTTCCCCAATATGGATATAAGTCTGTAATATGCCCCTAGTATGTGGTTCTTGATACCTCAGTTGCTCAAGCCTTTTGAAGAAGTTATTAAATTGATGATACCAAATCTTCTCTCCAACACATTAATAATAGAGTTTAAATTTCTTTGGACCACTCTAAAGGATGTCCTAACTTCATTGAATTTCAACTGCATTGTAAAATTGCTTCTTGCAAAATAATTGGCCTTGGTGGAAAAGATGAGATGAATTTTCCTAATTTGCAAAATAAACAAAAGAATTCTCAAAAAAAGGAGAGAGGTCTGGTTAATAATGTTGATATTACATCAAGTGAAATGGATTTCCCTTGCTTTGGTTCCCTTTGATGGAAACCCTAAAATCTGGGATAGTGTTGAACATAGAGTGATAAGGGTTGCAGAGCCTCCTCGCCCTATCCATCTCTCTGATAACCCCCAGAAATATATCTACTCTCTCAATGAAAAAATAGGGTGGCTTGTGATCTTTTAAAAGGGAAAATCTCTTCACGTTCTTAAAGGCTGACCCTTAATTAGAAAACCCACAATGTGAACTCTTTTAGATTGTGTTAAAGGGTCCTCTACTAACAGACCTAGATATATAAAAGATTGGCAAGAAAATGAGTGCCCCAATCCTAGGACCTGTTACGTGGAATGTATACAAAAAGATATCTAGTTTTGAAAGGCTTTGTAGAGGAGGGTAGTCTCCCCCTCCTGAACAGTTCTCTTCTTTCCTCCTTTTCTTTTGAAGATTATCGACTGAAATATAAGGGTCTAGAAAACCAGTATAGGAGGTTTGAGGATAAGTCATTCTATACATCTAGGCTTGATATTGACATGAGATTTTTAAAAGAGTTAAAGTTGTAGGTTTCAGCCTCGATTGTGTACTTAAACATATTTAGTCAAACATATGTTTTTTCTTTGATCATCGAAAGGGTAGAGATAATTTTGTTATTCTCAGTGGTAGTCAGTTCGCTAACTCTATTATTGACAAAGATTCTCCTCCCTGTTCTAGAGCTACTTGGATTGTTCCTTTTGAGCAAGGTTGTAAATTAAGCCTTTGTTCTGTTTATGCCCCCAATGACTAGAAAGAATGTTCTATTTTATGGAATCAATTATCTTCCAATCTCTGCAATGTGCCTTGGGTTTTGGGAGTTGATTTCAATATGTTTGAAATAAGGATAATAAAAGTGGTGGCAGTAAATATGATTGGAAAGGTAGAGCTCTTATTTTGGGCTAATTTTAAAGGAGGAATTTGATTGATCCAGTTGTGGAGGCATAAAAATGAAAGTAAGGGGATTTGGTTCACTTGAACCAATATGTACATAGGTATTAAAAGGCTTTTTCCTAGGTTCGACAGATTGTATCTAGACAGGTCCTTTTCTGTCACCTCTGAGTTTGGATAACCATGTAGTAGTTCTGTCCTTTACCCTTTTTAATCACCATCCCATTGAAATTTCCTTATTTCCCTCATCTGCTCCTAGCCTCTTTAATCTTCCTTTCAAGGTCCTTTCAAGCTTAACACCTCCCACTTGAAAGTTGATTCTTTCTTAAAGGCTTTCATTCTCTTTGGAATATTTGTCAAGACTCGGGTAGAGGGCAGTCCTATATTTTTATCTGATCTAAATCTATTTCTGTTGCACAGAAATTTTTGCGGATTTATGTGAAAGTTCAAGCCAAAAAGTGGTCAATATTTTTAGGAATATTCAAAGGGATCTTATTTCACTTGAGCAGAAGTTTCAATGTGTCCCAAAGACTACCTTTCTGCAGAACAAAGATGCTTTGCTGACGCAAGTCCTTGGATGTGATCACATAGCTAGAGCTAAAGATGCCAGCATGGGGCCTAGGTTTAACTGGCTCAAGCAGGGTGAAAAAGAGTCAAAAAAGAAATTTAATATTCTCAGAGTCAAGCATTTCAAGGTGTATATTGATGGCTCTTTGGCAAATGATGTTTTACTAATTGGAAATCTGAAATTCCTTTCAATGTTTTTATAAAAGTTTATTTACTTATGAAGGTGTGGGCATTGAAGTTTCTAAGATTGGAGACAGTATCAAAGAAATCTCACAGTTTGTGGCCTTCCCCCACTCTTCCCAGACCCCATGGTTGCTGGTGTTTTTTTCTATGCGATTACCTTGGTCTCAGTGGCATCATCCTGGACAAGGCATGGATAGGATATGATTCCACCCTGTTTCTTTGATTTCATTATGTTGCTGATCGTCTATGTGCTCTCAGAGCCAGACACGAGCTCTTCCCATTGCCCACGAAGATTTACCTCGATGAGGATCTCACGAAGACACAAGTGTCTGAACTCAGACATTCTAGAAAGCTTGACGTTGCTGCTAGACGAAACGGTAAATGGGTTGTCATCTATAATCTTAAGGCTTTTATCAAGGATTCTTTCCGACCCAGGTGGGAAAGAAGCCACCCAACTGCAGCTACCAAATGACGTTCCTGCCACCTGCGATGTCTAGTCGGAATACGGATTCAGTCCTCAATGTGAACTACTGGAACGGTAATGGATCATTTTGGTCGTCACTGGGTTTGCTTCAAGATGCCTTGGGTACTTCAGAAATTCTTTGCCTTACTAAGACGCATGAGAGCCCTGTTCGTCCTCTTCTTGGCATTGTGGATTGTCACTTGTGTTCTATTTTTAGAAGTGAAACTAGGTGTTCTGGAGGTGTCTGTGGTTCTGGTTGGGTAGCCTACCTTGTCAGGGATTGTCTTTAGAATTAGGTTTCGGTTGTCTTATTTGATGCCTAGGCTAGATTCATGTGGATTCAGTTTTGTCGTACTACTCCTCGTCTCTGAGATTTATTCATTGCGGTCTGTTACTTCCCCCTGACCTCCTCTTCTTATGCTATCCACAATGGTCCTAACGGTGATCCCTGCAGTGACCTCTTTGATAACATCACTCAGTTCTCTACTACTAGTGACATTCTCATCCTTGGGGGATTCAACGCTCATACTCAGGTTGCACAGACTCCCTCCATGATTGGGTTGCTGACTCCTTGTGCATGGTTGATATGGATCCTACTATTTTGGGCCTCCTCAGGTCCTCGACTAACTCCTTGGGTCCTTTAACCAGGTACGGTTGACATCTCCTTCAACGTTGCGAGTCCTTGGATCCGGTGGTCTATAATGGGCTTCTTGCTTCCTGGGTTCCCACTTCTTCACTTGCAGACCTCATAGGGGTGGCGCTAGTGTTGTTGATTATGTTCTTTCCAATCGGTCGTTCATCTCGTCCATCCACCACTTCTCCATCACCCCCATCCCTCTGGCTAACCATTCCCTCCTTTGTCTNCCCCCTTCCCTTCACGTCCCTTCCCCCTGCATCCCACTTGCACCCCCTCCCCGTACCTTGTTCTTCTTTGACGAAGGCGAACTTGACCTCTTTGCCCATCATCTCAGACAACTTCCTCTTGACTCCCTCTTCTTCCCTCTGGATTGCGTCAGCACCAAGTTTTCTCATCTTTACGTTGCCCTTTGGGAGGTTGCCTTGTTATCCTTCCCTCATTACACCACCCCCTCTGATTCCCCTTCCAAGCCAAAGCACACTTGTCCTATGAACCATTGGTATGATGATGACTGTAAGGCCCTCCATCGGCATCTCTGTCTTGTATTCACCCACCTCCACCCCTCCTACCCCTATCTGAAAACTTCCTACTGCCACCTCCGCTGCAAGAAACATCACTTCATCTCCCAACGTAGGGTTGCCCTTTGAACCTCTCTCTTTTGCTCCCCTCAAACCTTTTGGCGCACTCTCTTTCCACACCACTCCACCCTCCCCCTTGAGTTGGACCACAACTTGTTGATTTCCTATATTTCTACGCTTTATGAAATCCCTAGTCAGCCTCCCATTTAGATTAACCCCCCGTCCCCCTCCCGCCCCCTCCTGCCATCTTTTCACCTATACGCCTATTTTGGAAGCAGTGAGAATCATGAATACTAGCAGGGCTGCAAATGAGGAAGACTTTCAGGCTGAGCTTTTAAAGCATGGTGTTTCCATGTTGGGTACTTATGTTTCTGACCTCTTTAATCAGGTGGTCTGCATGGAGTTCTCACCCTCTTGGTCCCATCACATCATCCATTCGATCCATAAGGCGGGCCTACCTTCGATCCCAATAATTACAGGACAATTATGGTTGGCCACACTTTCTCAAAGCTCTATGCCATAGTTCTTAACATTCTCCTCTCTAGGGAGTTGGATCAACCTCACATTTGTGCCAAGCAGCAGGCTAGTTTAAGACAAGACTACCAGACTATGGATCATATTTTGACTCTCTGTGTCATCACCGAGGAGGCTCATCATCACTCTTCGAAGGTTTATTGTTGCTTTGTTGACTTTTGCAAAGCCTTTGACACAGTGCCACAATAGGACCTTTTTCAGAGACTTCGCAACATTCGTATTCCCGAGATCCTCTTGACTGCCACTATGAGACTTTATGAGGGGCACCTGGGCTGCCTCAGAACCTCTTGTGGATTTTCTAATTTCATCAACAGTACCATTGGTGTTAAACAGGGCTGCCCTCTATCCCCTACTTTGTTTGGGATCTACATTGATGAGTTAGAGGAATTTCTTCATGAGCATATATTGGAGGGTGACGGGTGTTTTCTACACCAGGTTATGATCTCTATCCCACTTTTCGCAGATGATATTCTGTTGGCCTCCTCTCCTAAGGGCTAACAGAGACAACTTGATTGTTTGGCTTCTTTCTGTGATTTGAGGCGACTGACTATTAATTTGGGAAAAACGAAGGTGATGGTCTTTAATTGTCTTAAGACCTCTCATCTTCACTTTTTCTTTGATGACTTTGAGCTTGAGATTACATCCTCCTATACCTGCCTAAGGGTCAAGTTCTCCGGTCCTTGTTTCAACTTGAGACCCGCCATCCAGCCACATATCAACAAGGGGTATAGTTCCCTGGCCCTTCTCGAGAAACAATGCTTCCAACATCACTTCCAGAACACCTTGTCCAAGATGACACTTCTTGATACTCTCATCCAACCTATTGTTCTTTACGGTTTTGTGGTTTGGGGACTTTCCCTTCTGGAGTCTAATTGGGTTTCCATTGAGCGGGTTCAAATTCTCCTCCTTCAGTGCATCATCAAATGTCGACAGTCCACTCCTCACAATATTGTTCTTGCTGAGTTGGTGCATGTCCCTTCAGACTTGAGGTCATCTTCGATCTCATTTGGTTTTTGCACCGCCTTCGTGGTTTTGCTGACTCCAGTGTAGGACGCTAGAGGCATTGCTCCTCGAAGTCTCTTGCCTCTTCTGTTGCTTGCTCTAGTTAGACTCGCAGCTGGTTCCTTGGGGCCACGGTCTTCCTTGGCTCTATTGGGATTGAGACTGATGTCTCCCCCCTTTCTAGTCTTCACCCCAAGATGGCCTTCTATGCTAAGCACTTTCTTGAGTTGCAAGACGGTCTCAGGACGGTCTCATTGTTTGTCC
This sequence comes from Thuja plicata, assembly GCA_018584345.1. Classification (NCBI taxonomy): domain Eukaryota; kingdom Viridiplantae; phylum Streptophyta; class Pinopsida; order Cupressales; family Cupressaceae; genus Thuja; species Thuja plicata. Next base: position 7,539,950 of record MU224540.1, on the reverse strand, counting down.
TTCGTACATCTCTTGCCACTAGTCTCATTCCCTAAAGATTCCCCTTGATTCTTTCAGAGTGGGGTCCCATCAGCTTTGGGTTGAGACTAATCACCAGTTCGATAAAATCAACAATGTTTGCCATCTATGCAAACCTTAGCGAGTTTGAGACGGGGGAGCATTTTATCTTTTGCTGCCCTATTTACTATGAGATTAGGGGAGATTCTATTGTCTTACTAGCAAGGCCCAGTCCCTCTCCACCTTTCTAAAGTTCACAGACCAGAGATGTCTTTCTCTCTACCTACAGAAGGCTATTCAGCTTCGGGATCATTTGCTTCAATGCCCCTCGTACCCTAAGTCCGACCAGCTCATTACCTCCTCTAGGACTCCCCCCGCGCGTGGCACCAAAAGACAATTGGCTTCTCCTAGTCACTCCAGGTCCGTGAGACCCTGCAGAGGTTACACACAGCGTTCCACCTCTTCCAATTGAGCTCGCAACATATAGTGACATCATTCTACTGCATATCCTTTGATCTTGGGGTTCTTCTCCACTACTCTGATTCCTTAGTTCTGTTTTGGTGGTCTGGGGTTCCCTACTTGCCCATTCTACCCCCTTTTCTAAGGTTTTTGTCTTTGATTTTGTTATGTTGTTCTTTGTTCTTTGGTCACCGTTTGGTGTTCCTGCTAAGGGCTGCCCCCTTGTTTGTACTCTCAGTCCCATTGACCCATTTGTGGTCACTTTTTGGACATTAATAAATTTATCTTATCTTATGTTATGTGAAGAGCTTGGCTGGGTCCTTCTCTAGAATTCAATTTGCAAACTTGACCAACTCGGAGAATAAATGATTTTTGAACTCTTTCTAGACAGTTATATAGCTTTTTGTATTTTCAGATATATGAATTAAAAGAAGCACTATACATGATTAACGAATTTAATATTCCAATTCTGGTCGGCAAACTACAAGCAAATAAATAAACACTACGCCAAATCATAGATTCAAAACAAACTGAAATTAATACCAACCATTCCCACTACTCTTGGCGTTTTGTATTGAAAATCCAACCTCAGCATATAAAAAAAATGACGGCAGCTAGCTGGGTGTCAAGCAGCATGACCATCTCACGCGGCAGCTAGTAAAGAACAGTCCCCGCCACAACACGTCTAACATAGGCATCCACACGTTGAACAATTATAAAATCCTTGTCAAATGCCGCAACGGATCTCAACTATCTCCAAACGCTGAACAATACCAAAGGCACGATTCACCAACATGAACATTGATTCAAAGTGAAGCCAAATTCTGAGAATAATCGTTCTCAGCAAGCAAACAATCTTCCAAACCCTCAAACGACTCCAGCAAAAAAAAATTCATAAGTATGAAATGTGTAATAATCTCTTCCTTCAAAGAATTCAATCCTTTTCAAACATTGGAGCTTCTTCAAGAAGCCACAACTTAGCTTCTTTCTTACTCATTTCATAACTTAAGAAATGAATGCCATCAACCTTGGTTTGAATATGTCAAATAATATTCCCTTATAACTCCATATTAAAATATATCTTCACTAAAAGGCTTCCTAGTCAAAAGCATATAACAACACTTTATGAATTGACTTATTAATTGACTTATAAATTGGCTCCAAAGTCAATATTAATTAAGACAAGCTTAATTAATAAACTAAATCATTAAATACCATTATAACTGGTCAACTGCTCTGCTCTGCCCAAACTAAACAACACCCTGCCAAAAATAGAACTGACAGGCGAAGACTTACTATAAATAGTAAGCTCAATACCAAGAGACCTCCAAAGCAAGACATTAGCCCACGAAGGTCGCAATGATGGGCTAATAATGATGTCCTCCAGACGGCTACTAAAACGGGGACATCACATGTTACCCTATAAACTCAATTCAAGAGAGAACATTTCCAATAGTGCTAGATCAACCATTTCCCTTAGATGATGTTAAGAAAGTCATAGCTCACATAACTAAAAATTGACTTGGACGGCAGACCAGAAAATTGACTTGGCAAAAACTCATCAACTTAAAAAATACTCAAGTTTCAAAAACTTAACAAAACTAAGCAAAATAATGAAACTCAAAAGCCTTAGGTGACTAAATATGTGCCTTTTTATGTTATGGTCACCCTGAATTCAGTGGTTAATTTAATTAGCAAAAAATAGTGTTTCTCCAAGTTTCCAAGACAAGGAGATGTTAAGACAAATTTCTAGGGATGGCAAAAAAATTCCAAAATTTTGGGGACAACAGTCTGTATGTATGTATATCATAGTTGCATGGAGACGCGTCCCCGACCCCCTGGGATGCGTCTCCCATATGCGTCTAGTGGTGAAAGATCTAATGCTTTTGGACACCATTTCGAGGTTTAAGAATTTAAGTGCAATTGTAACAGTCAAAATGAGAGGGGATTTCAGCGTTGGTAGGGGATTTTGGTGTTATAGTCTCCAAGTATCGTTAAATTATAGTTATAGTCCACTATATTTAGAGATTTTCTATAAATTATTAAATTAAATTTTAAAAAATAGCCGCTTCTCCAAGTACCCATGTCTCCTCTTTTGAAAAAATAGATGTACCAATACTGGTACCAGTCTCCAGGTACCCCCGTCCCTATGCATCCTTGATATATATATATAAGTTATGTTGTATTTATTTATACATATTCATAACTATTCATAATCCATTTGAAGTTAGTTCACTCCTAGCCTATTCCTTAATCACTCGATATTGCCCCTTAAGAGGATAGGTTGGTTTTGTTCAGGAGAGGCAGAGTAAATCCTCACAAGGTAGGTGAATCCCAAGATGGGATATGGACAGGGCCTTGAAGCTTGCAGGGAGCCTACTTGTAGATTGGTTTCCAACCGCCCTATGACAAGTAAATCCCCATCCTTCATAGGGCTGAAAAGTAGGAGAGAAGTAAGGAATTGGGGCTTAAGTATGTTAACTGTCAAATATATTATGAATCATTAATTGTTTCTTAATTTAATCTAATTTAAATGCATAGTGATGTATTTTAATAATGAGGAATTGGCAGCCTCCTAGTAGGATACATTACATTCGAGCAATCCAATACTTTTTCTCCAATATCCTTTCTTGCATGTTGTGATTTTTTAGAAAAATAACAAACCTCTTTGAATCATTCTATGAAAGGATATGTAAATCCCTAATTCATTTTCCCACACTATGTTGAGCCAGTTATCAAAAGAATTCTTGGCAAAGAGGCTATTATTATCCAAGCATGTGAAGAAAATTGCCACAATTTTTTGTCTTGTTTCTTCTTTTTAAACAACTATTAGCATTTCTTCATTAGGGTTAACTTTCAGTATCCTAGGCAAAAGAGGGTCCTTACCTCCTTCGAACCGGGATTCGATGTCTCTTTCTTGACCTCTAAGGGCCCTTGTACTGTCACCTATAACTCCCACATCGAACACTGCTTCTTCTAGTGTATCCTCTGGTTCTTCAAATCATAGGGCTTCCTTAAACGACATGCTACCTTGGCCTGCTTCATAGTTTATAACCTTTGTCTCATCTCTAGGGCTTCCTTCCCCCTTCCCAATACCCAAGGCTTTGTTATCCATACGAACACACAGAGGGATAGACCATTTGTGCGGGATGTCAAACACACAAGATGGGGAGACTCACATCACACGAAAACACTACTATGGGCAACCAAAGGAGAACCAACCTGCAACCAAGTTTGTAAATTAGAGAAGTGGATGTTGTAATGTTCCTCTACCTATTCAATTTTCGACTTAAATCTGGGACTAAGTTTGTGAAAATGCAAGTTTGTTGTCTTTGAGGAACATTTCATTAGAAGGTTATTGAATTTCTTTGGAGAGAATAAAGTCATGATACTAAAAGAGATAATGGATTCTTGAAACCTGCAAAGAGGTCTCCTAACTTGGGGATTCAGCATAATTGAGAAGATTGGTTCCTGGATACCAACACCACTGCTTTTAGAGTTTATGGTTGTTAGTCCTCACATTTTGCCCAAGTTTGTTCTAAGAAGGATGGCATATCTTGAAGTTATAACTCCATGAGTCAAATAAACCTCGTTTAAGTGGACAGAAGAGAGGATCTTTCTTCCCCACATCTCTTAAGTCTTCTGATTTTGCGAAGGCCAATAAGGATAAGTTAGAGAAAATTTACCCAATTTTGCAATATTAGAGAATGGGCCCTAAGAGCACAAGGATATTTGATCCTTTGCATTTTATACATCATGTTAGAGTAAGCACCTTAAGGCCAACATTCTTGCATGAAGTAATGTAGGAGGAGGATGTGACAAGGAATCACCTTGCAATTGAGGAAGTGATTGAGAAAAGAAGAAAGTGGGTAGGCACATTAAGGGGAGAAGAGAAAAAAAAAAAGGTTGAACCCTGATCAACCCAATGCCTTTTAAAAAGAGCAATATTCAATTCTGAGGACTCAAAAGATCCTTGCCAATACTAAGACATTAACCCGATTGGTTGAGGACAAGCCTGCATATTAAAGGATCTTACTGCTCCAATCAAACCTTATACCAGGGCAGAAAGCAAATCTAAGCCTCAGGAGCAATCTCAAGTTGTTGTCCTTGAAGAGTAACCTGTAAAAAGACAAAAGGTCATTGACCTAGAAGGTGGAGCAACGATCGTAGAAATTGAAGATGTTGCAAAAAATGTTGTAGAGCAAGAGGTTATGCAACCAATATCGTCACCCTTGAGAATTTTGATGCGTGTTATGCTTGCAAATGGAATGGATGAGAATTCGAAGTACTCCACTAAAAACACAAATGATATAAGGGCCTTGGATTGTCAATAAGTTTCAACAGATGATGATTTCATCAAGATACAAGAATTTGGGGATTTGGTCATGAGAGTGAGACAAGATAAATATCAATACAGAGTTAATGGAGCAAAGAATAGTGCAGATCCCTCTTAGTGGGATGGCATATCTAAATAAGTATTTAGTGTTATGGTAAATCGATGTTGTAGTTGTATTAAACAGAGGAGATGAAAGCTCCTTATATAGATTTACAAAGACGATGTTTCTAAAAGAAACAATCATGAACTAAAGACGAAAATAGAAACTACCTAATAAACTTAAGATTAACTACGATGACCATTAAAGAAACATTATAATATTCTAATACCCTCCCTTGATGGTCATCGTCTAACTATTGTCTTTTGGTCACAAATTCTTTTGAACACTCTGTTGTTGCTGAGACCCTCCCTAGATCTGCAAAATATTAATAACCAAGAAGCCATCCAAAAAAACAGATAAGGGTGCCCCTTCTTTAGAATGCTCTGCAACAAGAGACAAGAGCCTGCTACTGACTCTACCACTGAGATGAGTCTGCCACTAACCCTCCCAGAATCAGCAAAACATCTGACCAGAAATCATCACAAAATTCCAACCTGATGTTGGATAACAGAGTTGTCCTTCCCTATACCCAGAGAGATATCAAGAACAACTGCCACGATTTTGAGGAAAAATCAGCAAACTCTCCATTTTTTTGCAGTAGAGCATGACGCCCCAAAACAAACTGCAAAAAGTCATGATTCAAAAAAAAACCTTAAAAAACTAGACACAATTTTTGAGGTGAAAAATCGATCAAAACCAGACAACAAAATTTGAGACACGGATCAGAGAATACAAAGTTTTGTTTTTGAGGAAAAAACGTTAAAACCCAAAAGATAATTTTTGAGGAAAAATTATTAAAACCCATCAAAAAATTTTCAAGGGAAAAAATTATGAAAACCCAACAAAATATTTTTTAAGGAAAAAATATTAAAACCCAACAGATAATTTTTGAGGAAAAAATTATTAAAACCCAACAGATAATTTTTGAGGAAAAAATTATAAACCCAACAAATTATTTTTGAGGAAAAAATTATAAACCCAACACAGAAACCTTCATGTGGAAAAACATGAGACTTTGCATGGTAAAACAACACATGCGAGAACATGTAACTCACAAAAAGTACATGCAACCAGAGTTACAGGACTCGCAGAGTCCGGGCTGGACTCGGCGAGTCCCGAGCCGAGTTAGGCCTGCCGAGCGCAGGTGGCTCTGGACCCGGACTCTGCCGAGTCCAGGCGAGTCCATCCGGACTC
>MU224540.1:7502396-7519929 GCA_018584345.1 Thuja plicata | reverse complement strand
ATATATATATATATATATATATATATATACACACACTCACGAACCCATACGAATCCAAATGGCAAAAAAAAAATTTCACGAATCCACGAATCGGATTCACGAGCCCGAATCCGTCCCCGAACCCGAATTGGCAACTTAGGTATTTCTACATGCATGATACCAAAGCAATTGTAAGTTCAACATAAGATGAAAATATTCTACACTTGGACCTTGATAACAGACCCATTTCGTTAGTATCCCGCAAGCATTACATTTTTGAGTGTATGCATTTTTTGAGGTATCTGTCAAATGATTTGTGTTTTCTGTCTATATTTCCACATCTTGCATGCATGTTGAGCAAATCCATTTTGAGCATATCCTGCAATCATTGCAGGTCATAAGACTATATTCATTTGAGGCAATCTATTTAATAACTCTAAGCCTTGTCTTTACTTCAGTATTCTGCATGCATGTCCACCAGGGCAGTTAAAACTTCAACTGACGAAATTCTGCACTCTTTACACTTTTGATGGATGTCCATAGCCACACCCAAAGCTCCCAATTTGGCAGAAGCAAGGAGAATGCAAGCCAGCTATTATTCATGGTTTTCACTACTAACCAAACCTTGCAGTTAAGGTTTTATCACAGGCCTCCTATGTTCAACACCAACATATAAGAATATAGCCAAAGTGTGTATGATTAACACCCAATGTGCATTAAAAAAAAATCACCTGTTTACAACTATTTGAAAACAGATTAACATTTGTCTTTAAAGCACCTTTTCCTTCTACACATTGCATAAATTATCCTATACTAGCAGCATTTCAAACCTTCAAAATTCGAAGAGACATTCTTAAAAAAAATCAACATTTTTGATCTGCCAACATCTTTTTTTTCCCTCTCCTGCCTGATCTGTTGAGTGAGAAATTCTATGTTGGTTGGGCTAGAATTATATTATATTATATTATAATGCAAACCTGATGCATCATTTTCTATTTACTCTTGGATACATACCTAGAATGGTGTATTTGATTTCTGGAGACTTAATGTCTTTCTCTCCAGCATTATTATAAAGTAGAAAACACTGTGAGAGCACTGTAATTTCTGCATGACTTGCCACTTTATTTTAGACTATTTTATAAATCAAAATTATGATTGCTACAGCAATTAAAGCGTTTTATTTTAATACGGCGTCAACAATTGTGTGGTTTAAATATCCTATTTTTTAATATGATAACAAGAGAACATAAATGATAAAGCCTAAAGAGAATGAAGTGCAACATAAGTTGAACGTACAAAGGTGGGGCAAGGAAGAGAATGCAATCATTATCTAATCCTCCTTGATACCTAGGATACTCACATAATTTAATCATCTTTGGAGTGGTCCATGATACACAAGGTTAAGCCTTGAAATAATCTATTCTAACCAAGGTTACTGGGGACGTGTCCCCAGGCCTAAAACCCTTGTCCCTGTCCCGAGGACATTCCGAGGACACAGGGATGGCTTGGGGACATCCCCTAGGTGTCCCCAATTTGCAGAAAAAATAGGGAAACGTCCCTGGAACAAGGGGATGGTGTGGGCTGCCACCGGGCACATCCGGTTGTACCAAGGAAGGCCGGATGTCCCTAGCGGCAGCCTACATTCTTTTTTTTAAAGACACTTCAATTTTTTTATATTGTTTAGGTGGGCCCCTACCTTTCAGCTCATCCTAAAGGGTATACAGGTCCCATTTTCTCTCATTTCATCATTTGTGTGTGAAGGAAAAAGAGGAGCAACAGAAGGATTTGAAGGAAAAAGTTTTCTTTTGAGCAGGGATAGAAGGAGCCAGCTAGAAAAGAGTTTCAATCTAGGAGTGGGGCTGCAAATCCTTCAAAGAAGTAAGTTTCATCCTTTCAATTTTATTTTATTTTTTTCAAAGTTTGAAGCATGAAATGTCTGGGTTTTTGCATTTTTTCAGTTTAAAGTTGCATTCAATCTCAAAAAAACATGAGCACCAATGAGAGTAATAGTAGTAATGAAAATGAAGTGGAAAGAGTTGGAGGAAATGAAAGAACAAATGTCAAAGGTGGTTGGACACTAACCAAGCCCATTTAAGTGTTCTTCAAAAACCTTGGAAAGATATGCAAAGGGCCCTTTTAACAAGAAAAAACCTCTTCTCTAACGTGTTACACCTGTGGATAAAATAGAAAAAGAAAAATTGGGGGTGGGGGGGGGGAGTAGGATGTGGCTTTGACACATCTGCAAGAAAGACTTTAGGGGCAGCTACACAAGGGTACAATCTCATTTACTGAGCGTTACAAGCCGTGGAGTTAAAATGTGTCCGAACTAAAAGAAAACGAGAAGGTAGAGTGCCATAGATTGCATATGGAGGCCGAAATGGGGGCTCAAGATATGATAATGTCAGCACCTTCGCTTGCAAGTGCACAATCATCTATGCTATGCCATCCACGATTGGTAGTAATGAAGTTGTCACAAGAGGAAAGAGGAAGATGAGTGGTGGTGTGAGGCCAGAGTCAATTGAAGCTATGTTTGATGTGCAAGCACAAGAATCTAGGGAGTCTTCCATTGCCAAATTCTTTTTTGATCATGCCATCACATTTCATGTCGCTCCTTCCTCTTACTTCAAATAAATGATCAGAAATGTAGCCTCTATTGGTCCCTCATTCATACCCCCTAGAGATCGTAAGCTACACACTACCCTCCTAGACAAAGAGTATTCCAAGGTTAATGTGGTAAAGGTGGATATGAGGCAAACTTAGATGAGGACAAATTGCTCCATTGTGATGGATGGGTGAGCAGATGTTAGACATCAGCCACTCATCAATATCATAGTCACATGCCATGTTGGTTCCTATTTTCTCAAAGTCGTGGATTGTTCAAGGAAGCATAAGGATGCAGACTTCTAGTTTACCATTTTGAGAGATGTCATAGAGTAGGTTGGGGCCTCAAATGTTGTACAGGTGATTACTGATTCAGCACATGTGTGCGAATCAGCTGATTTGATGGTGGGGGGTGCTTACAAGCACATCGTTTGGACCCTATGTTGTGTTCATGCATTGAACAATGCATTGAAAAACATAGGGAAAATAGATTGTGTGAAGCAAGTGATGGAAAAAGCTAGAGACATTCAAATGTTCATTTGCAACCACCACACCTTGCTCTCTTCAAGACATTGTCAAAGGAGTTTCTCAAACCTGTTGAGACAAGGTATGCCACTTACTTCATTTTGTTTCAATATAAGGAAACACTGAAATTTTTGAAACTTCAACATTGCAATTACATTGAGCCTTATATTACTTTTAATTATTATAGGCATGTCACTTCATTTTGTTAGAGAGGATGCTAGAGGTGCATGAGCCTCTACAATTGATGATGATGAATTCAGAGTGGACCAAATGGCCTAGTACAAGCTGTAATCAAGGAAAATCCATTTAAAAAAGATCCTTGATGACGATTGATGGTCCACTGTTAGGTAAGACATTGCCGATTTTAGTCAAAATTAAATATTAGATTGTTGATTTTCATAGTGAATTTCTGATTTTAATATTAGATTTTTATTGTCTAATGTTCCATCTTTCGAAGTTTCTAACATGCCAATTAACTTGTCAATTAAATCCTTTGAAATTTTTGTTTGCATTTTGCAAATATGTTTGCTCTTTCATCTCACCTATTGTAGTTGTCATTAGATTTGCTGGTAGACTCTGCTAGCCTTAGAGAGATATATGAGACATTTGACAGTATGCTTGGAAGATAAAGAAACCAATTTTGGCTAAGGATCTAAGGATCCTACTTTGGAATTATATGAGAAAGTTAGAAACATATTAGGCCCATTATGATGTGGAGGTGGAACACAATGAACACCATGCTTCATATGGCACCCTTTGCTCTAAATCCCAAATGGTACGTACCAAGGGATGGAAGGGTACCTCCATGTGATGACCAACAAGCTTTAGATGGGTTCACACGAACCATTAATAAAATGTATCCAACTAAGGAGACTTCAATTATTTGCACACAATTCCTTGACTTTTCAAATCTCTATGATCCAACATTATGGTAAACCACAGGTAAGGTTGGTTAGAGCTATACTAGCTCAAACTGAACCAATTGGATGGTGGACATGACATGAGAGGGATACACCACAATTGAAGACATTGCCACTCACTTCCTTGCACAGGTTGCCAGTTCCTTTGCTGCGGAGAGGAATTGGTCCACATGGCTTTATCCTCTCTATCAAGAGGAATAGACTTACCTCTAGATGAGCAGAGAAGGTGGTGGTTGTGCATCATACTCTTCAACTTTAGGGTTGCCAAACTCCAAATTTGTGGTGGGGTAATGATGCCAAAGATGTCACCCAGGTTGATGAGGAGACATCAAAGGGATTGGTTGGGATTCTGTTGGACATCAAATTTGTGGTGGGATATTGATGCCAAAGATGTCACCCAGGTTGATGAGGAGACATCAAAGGTATTGGTTGGGATTCTGTTGGATGAGGTGGACCATCACAGTGGCAATGACTCAAAGGAGAACTCTAATTTTGATGCGAGATGCAGATTAGGGGCAGCAATGTACTTTGTTTTTTGGTATTTTAATTTTGAGATTTTCATATCGTAATTGAAAGTGAAACTATATGGTAGCAATGTAGCCTTTGGGCATTTTGTTATAAGTTTATAACTTGTATGTTATATTTTAATATCACATGTACATTGATAGTGAATTCTGAAAGCACTTTGAATTAAGTATTCTATATTGTTAATGTTTGTAGCTTCAGTCGTATGATCATTAGAATACATATAATATATGTTGATTAATAATAATATAATATATATGTTATATTATTATTAATCATATGAAATTTAATATTCAATATTAAATTATTATATTATTCTTAATTAATAATTGATTGATGAAACATTATAAGATTGATTAAATTATAATTAATGGGAAGAGGCATGTCCTTTCTTATAAACAATAATGAATAGACATGTCCCATGAAGGAACATGTCTCTCCTAGCCTCATTCCCAATATAAATGAAAGAGACATTGTTGCATTTGGAAAACACATACAACATAGAGTGCTATTACATTTGCAGCTATCCTATAAACTTAACATGGTATCAGAGTCAGACTGCAAATGTAAGAGAGTAGTTTCTTGATAGGGAATGTGTGATTGTCTCAGAAAATACAGTCTCAGTACAGGGACCATATCTCACAACTACACCGTTGGATGTATCTGAATTTTCGATTTGGTGGTGAAAAACCAATTTCGAAGAATCTCACCGAAGCGAATGGAGAGAAAATGTCGAGTTCAAAAGTTATGACTGACTTTGTACGAATCTATATGAAATTCCTGAAAGCGGCTTTCATTAAAGAGATATATTAATTTGTTATGATCGTGGTCAAGCATTAAAAAAAAAAATGTATTCAAGGAAGTATGTCTCTCTAGAAAGAAATAATTAATTATAGAATGTCACCTCTCTTGGAGAAATCAAGTCATTTCACAAGAAGACGTGAGTATTGTTCAACGATATAAGAGTGGGAATTCTACATTGTGGGGGGAATAATAACCAATGTTACATTTCCATTTGATCCATCCTTAGTGGACAGTCAGAAAATGATGATCATCCACTCTAGGCTGTCTCTCTGCATGAAGGTCGTCGACATGGCTAGCACGAACAACATTATGATCTCCTGCAGTGTGTTCGCCGCAAACAACTTCAAATTTTGATGAGAGTTAGCATATCCTATATGGGCTCACCTTACAAAAGGAAATATTTGAAACTTAAGATAAGTATTCCATGTTTTATTAATGCACATGAATTATTGAGTTTGAAATTTATGCTATAATATTGGCTAGTAAAATCTTGTATGCTTCTATCTTTGGTGTTTCTGTATGAGATAGTTTAGTTTATAAGCTATTTGTAATCTCTCTCTAACATACCTTCAGGACAGAAGCACAAGAAATTGTTTTCAGAGGGAGTCTAACTCTTCATTGGTAACTTTAGACAACGAGCTAAGAAGATTGATATCAAACTCAGAGGGAGTCTGACTCTTCAGAGGTGACTTTAGACGAGGAGCTAAGAAGATTGATATCAGACTTAGAGTGAGTCTGACTCGTCAGAGGTAACTTTAGACGAGGAGCTAAGAAGATTGATATCAGACTCAGAGGGAGTCTGACAGTTCATCTTAATCAATCTTGGATGATCAACAAATTGATATCTGCTCAATGAGTTCTTCACTGTGAGAGAAGTTCGAGGTGAAATCCCTTGTTTTCACCCTCTGCGTTGAGGCATGATGGATGTCATGTGTGACTCCATATTTTTAATGGGCCTGCCCCCCTATGTACATCATGAGGAAGTGACGACATCCAAATGATTATCACATGTATTTGTAAGAGTTATTGAAAGGTGACGATCTTACAATAACTTGACCTTCTATTGTGATAGACATCTTGTGAAGGCTGAAACAGATCATAATAGATAGAACTTGTGGATAGAATCACCGATTGAGGCAATCCACATTAAAGCTCGTGAGTTTGTGGATATAATCGTCGATGGAGGCAATCCACACGAGAGCTTGTGGATAGAATCGCCGATGGAGGCAATCCACTCTAAAGCTCGTGAGTTAGAGGATAGAATTGCCGATGGAGGCAATCCACACGAATCCACACGAGAGCTTGTGGATAGAATCGCCGATGGAGGCAATCCACCTGAGAGCTTGTGGATAGAATAGCCAATGGAGGCAATCCACCTGAGAGATTGTGGATAGAATTGACGATGGAGGCAATCCACCTAAGAGCTTGTGGATAAAATCGCCAATGGAGGCAATCCACCTGAGAGCTTGTGGATAAAATCGCCGATGGAGGCAATCCACCTGAGAGCTTGTGTATAGAATCATCGATGGAGGCAATCCACATCTTGAGACTATGTTTCTATTGATTACATCATGAGGATGATGCTTTTATTTCTTACATCATATGATTGATGTTGTCAAGTGTCATATAAGTGTAAACATTGGATTGATTTATCCTGCCTAGCTAAGAGGGAGTGTTGATGTTTTGTATAGCTACGGTGAGGGTCATAAGTGTTGACACAGAAGACCACTACACATTATGCTTGATCATCCTCCCTAGCTAAGAGGGAGTGTTAATGTTTGTAGCTTCAGCCGTATGATCATTAGAATACATATAATATATGTTGATTCAAAATAAAATAATATATATGTTATATTATATTAATCATATGAAATTTAATATTCAATAATAAATTATTATATTATTCTTAATTAATAGTTGATTGATGAAACATTATAAGATTGATTAAATTATAATTAATGGGAAGAGGAATGTCCTTTCTTATAAATAATAATGAATAGACATGTCCCATGAAGGAACATGCCTCTCCTAGCCTCATTCCCAATATAAATTAAAGAGAGATTGTTGCATTTGGAAAACACATACAACATAGAGTGTTATTACATTTGCAGCTATCCTAAAAACTTAACATGTATTACTATTAATGTTTGAAATTTTAAATTAATGTCTCAATTGAATACAGATTGTTAAGTTCTATAATGTATATACACATGCTTTATCCATGTTTTCATATGGATATTTAATTTTTTCCTATATATTTTATACAGCCCTCCCCTTTGCCATCCCCTAGCCATCCCCAAAATTGGCTTGAAAAATCGGGGACATGGAAACCCATCCTCACATTCCAGAAACTTGGGATAACCTTGGTAAAGAACACTCTCCTCATAATTAATGTGTTGTCCTAAAATTAATGCAAATTGATTCAAACAAAATTTCTATTGATTAGCATCAACAATAGAGGAGGCCCCAAAAAATATAGCGTCATCAACAAATTGATGATGACAGGAGGAAGGAAAGAAGCAGCTTTAACCCTTATAAGATTCTGAGGTTCAATCAACTTAACTATGTTTCAATCAAGAACTTAAGCAACCATAATAAAAAGGTCACCTTGCTTTAAACCCCTTCCACTACTAAAAAACCCTCTTGGAATGCCATTAACTGTTGATATTTGTGATCTTTTCGGAAAGATCAAATCAATGACATGTATGCTGAGATGAATAATGAATAATATACTTATTATTTATTATCTATCTCAACACACATTCCACTAATTATTGTATTGAACTCTGAAGAAAAGATAAGAAATGTCTTTATATTGTCCTAGAGGGACGACTTTATATTGTCCAAATAGAGGAGGACTTGTGTTTAATACCATGTGAAATATGTTTAACCGATCTAGGTCGGCCTTTACCTTTGATGTTAAGGTGTATGTCTTCACACATATATATATGTGACTTATGGTGCGAATTATCCAAGATATAGAAGACATAACATGTCAACGAAATTCGCTCCATATGCAGATCCGAATTTGATTATTGCAGCAGTCATACATTGAATAATAATTATTCATTTCTCATACACATTAGAAGAAGCTATGCAGCTGAAGGTGGAAGTACATTAGGCCCTAATTGAAGAAGAATTATTTGCTACAAATCGGGTATTATCTTCTCCCTTCTTTGTTAATTTTTGTCATTATTATTTTCAGTCTTAAAAGTCATCTATAGATTGTATTTTCCTTACATAAATCTGAATATATTAACATGGTATCAGAGCCTAGGTAAGAATTGATCCATCTCAGATTTTAGGAAAACAATCTCAAACTTTTAAGGCTTAGAAATATAAAAAATCTAGCCCTCTATTCTGCCCTACCATCTCAAACATCTAATCGATATTCTTGGGTTATTGATTTTCAATCCATGGTGTTGAGATTTGTGTTATTCAAACTTAGAAATGACTTGTTTCAGATCTGCATAATAATCAGTGCTGGTAATCACTGTAAAACATCTTGAAATGACTTGTTTCAAAACATGTCTTTGCTTCAGAATGTATCATTTTCTTCTTTTCATCATCGGGCTGCTCAGAAGAAAACATTTATGGTATTGTCCGTCTCCATCATTAGTTTGGGATCAGATCATTTTTTATCAGGCTGTATACTCTTGATCGAAAGTTTTGCTTCAGATTGATCATTGTTCTTCATATTGTATAGTTTTCAGAAATTTTGTTCTTAATCATATTGATCATAATAAATCATTGTTTACCTTCAAGAATAATTTGTTGGAAAGTAATTATTGGCAGGAGCTGTGTAGAATGAATGAATTTATAAGCTTCTAAGTAAGTCTGCTGGAAAGCCACGATGAAAAGCAAGTTGGGGGCAATTGGCAGTTAGAGTTGTTGGTTGTAAATTGTTTATAACTCCTTAACTTCCTACAATTAGCCATTCCACTTGATGCATTATTTATACAATCTTTTATTTGTTTGATGAGAGGTGTATGAGTCCAAGTGTTTGATAAAAAGGTGAAAGGAAAGAAGTCTGAAGAGAAATTACTGTGAAGGGATAAAGTGTGTAGCCTTATGTGCTTAACATATTCTGAGAAACAATTGGAGTCATGAGGAATCAAACACAGATTGTTAGAAAGAGTTTTTGTGAGCATCAGTTTTGGTGGTGCTATTCTGAATACAGTATGCAGGCTGAAGTCTAAGATTAAGTGGTGTCATTCTAATACTTGTTGAGAAGGAAGGTAACTCATTTGAAAGTAAACATCAAGTATATCAATGACAATTTCTCTAAAATTTGTGTTTAACAATGCTCTATTTTGGAATTAATTTTTCAAATCTACACTTACAGTAAAGTCTGATTATGGTTCTATCAAATCCGTAGACAAATTTGTTTCAGATAACAGAGAGCAATTACATTTGCAAAGTTGAGTTATTATTTCAGATTGTATTCAGATTGCAGGGATATAATTGGAATTGTTTTCATAAATCAAATAGAATTGAGTAGAGAAGATCTTGCCTTCTCAAAATCTAAGGATTCTTCATATGAGTATAATAATTTATCTCTATCCATTGATAAAATTCAATCTTCCGAGATTCAGAGGGAGAGAAATGAGATCATTGAAGATGCTCCTGAACCTATAGATATCCCATGCAATCCTAGCTCCAACACATTTTAAGATATCTTCGAGGAACCATAGAGTATGAGTTATTCTATAAAAAATGAGAAATTAAAACTTCACGGTTTCACAGATTCAGATTGGACCGAATGCTCATCAGATCGTAAGAGTACTTCAGGATGTTGTTTTAGCTTAGGGTCAACTATGATCTCTTGGTTTACAAAGAAACAAAATTCCATTGCCCAAAGCTATACTGAAGCTGAGTATATTGTTGCCTCCTTAGGAGCCTAAGAAGCAATTTGGTTAAGAAATCTCCTTGTAGGATTATTTGGTCAACCCCTGGAACCTACAGTTGTTCACTGTGATAATCAAAATTGTATTAAACTTGCAATTAACCCCATGTTACACCACAGATCCAAACATATTTAAATTCCATATCACTATGTTAGAGACATGGTAGAAAGGAAAGCTATTAAATTAAAATATGTCTGTACTAAGGAACAAATTGCAGATATTCTAACCAAAGCCCTTGCTAAGAAAAAAATTGAGCACTTTAGAAATAAACTTGGCATGGTGAAAATATGAGTATTTTGTTATACTAACATCTTCATACATTTGTTTTTGTAGGCTCTTACATATTTTGACCGTTGAGGCTCCTACATATCTTGAGCGTTGAGGCTCTTGCATATTTGAGGGTTGAGGCTCTTGAGCGTTGAGGCTCTTGACATTTGAGCGTTGAGGCTCTTGCATATTTGAGAGTTGAGGCTCTTGATATTTGAGCGTTGAGGATCTTAGCAATGAGGCTCTTGATATTTGAGCGATGAGGCTCTTGATATTTGAGCGTTGAGGCTCTTGACATTTGAGCATTGAGGCTCCTGCGTATTTGAGAATTGAAGCACTTGATATTTGAGCATAGAGGCTCTTGGATAGAATCGCCGATTGAGGCAATCCACCCTTGAGCCTAATCAAATCTTTCCGAACTTGTGGATGTGACTTCCGAAAACTTGTGGATGGGATCTCATTTGGAGGAGATTTACACTTTGAGGTTAGTGTTTTATTATTTGAATTTACATCTTGTGAAGATGCTTCTATTATTGTCTTATCTTATAGGATGAGACCTATTGATTGTTGTATTGATGATGCTTATTGATTGTTGTATTGATGATGCTTCTTACATAGATTTGAGATCTATTGTTATGTTGATGATACCTCTTATGATTATTACATAGATTGAGATCTATTATCTTTTGTGACTACATTGGTATTTTGATTTTCCCTCAAGACCAAGACGAAGTGTTGATATTTGTGGTATTTTCAGAAAGATCAAATCAATGACATGTATGCTGAGACGAATAATGAATAATATACTTATTATTTATTATTTATCTCAACACACAGTCCATTAATTATTGTGTTAAACTCTGAATAAAAGATAAGAAATGTCTTTATAGTGTCCTAGAGGGACGACTTCATATTGTCCTAGGCGGACGACTTTATTGTCCAAATAGGGGACGACTTGTGTTTAATACCAGGTGAAATTTGTTTAACCGATTCAGGTCGGCCTTTACCTTTGATGTTAAGGTGTATATCTTCACACACATATATATGTGACTTATGGTGCGAATTATCCAAGATATAGAAGACATAACATGTCAAGGAAATTCGCTCCATATGCAGATCCTAATTTGATTATTGCAGCAGTCATACATTGAATAATAATTATTCATTTCTCATACACATTAGAAGAAGATATGCAGCTGAAGGTGGAAGCACATTAGGCCCTAATTGAAGAAGAATTATTTGCTACAAATTGGGTATTATCTTCTCCCTTCTTTCTTATTTTTTGTCATTATTATTTTCAATCTAAAAAGCCATCTATAGATTGTATTTTCCTTACATAAATCTGAATATATTAACATTAACAACCATAACAATATATGAGTCGTTGAGACACATTATTTGATCAACCAAAGGATCCTACCATTAAACACAAACTTGTGAAGAACAACAAAAAGAAAAGACAGAAGCTCTATCATAGACTTTAGATATATCCAGATTGAGAGTCATACTAGATATCCTATTGTTGTCCATAGAGTGAATGGTCTCATGAGTCGCAAGATAACATCCAAGATTTGCCTCCCAGGGACAAAACCTTTTAGATGATGAGAGATAAGAAGATGTAAAAATTATTTGATCCTGAAAACAAGCAGCTTAGAGAAAATATAATAAACAGTTTTACATAAGCTTATGGGTCTAGAATAAAAGAATGTTACTGCATCATCCATTTTAGGCACGATATCAATGAAGGGAGTGTTAAATTGCTTTAGAACTTTAGCAGACCTAGAAAAGTTTTTGGCAGAAGCAATCAAGTCATCTTCAACAATATCCCAAAAATTTTGGCAAAAAGAGAGGGGGAAGATGTCGAGACTAGGGGCCTTATATACTCCAAAAGAGAAGATATCAGCACGAACTTCTTCTTTCAGTGCATATTTAACCATATTAGCAATATACATTTAAATAAGCACAGCAGGAATTAGCATTTTATTAAGATAAAAGGAATCAGTCTTATGCTCTTGAAGAATATCTTTGAAAAAGGTAACATCACCAGTCTGCTCATCAACAGTGATAACACTACCATCCCCATTGATCAATTTATTAATGGTATTTATCTTCCTATTCTTAAGTGTGGACTAATGAAAGGACTTCATATTTCTCTCTCCCTTAGTGGGCCATTGAATACATGAGTTGTGCTTCCAAAAGATTTCCTCCCTACACATTAAATTGTAATGTCCCCAATTTTAGCTGGGTCATTGAATGGATGGTGCCAGATCATTATCGCGATCCTCGTCGTCTGGCGAGGTGTTTAGAGGGTCATTGGTGCGAACTTACTATTTATAGTAAGTCAATGGTCAGTTCTGATGAGCTCAGATGAGTTAGAGGAGTTGAATGATGCTCTCAGTTTTCATTTCTGGCTTCCGGTTTGGGCTCCAAGAATCTTGGAGAGAGCGTCTATTTTAGTAAGTCACCCTGTCAGGTTCGTTCATCATCTTTTATTATCAGGATCACTCCAGTGCAGACAGATTTCGATTCTGATGTTTCTTCAGTTGTTTTCACAAGACAGGTGAATTATTATTATTATTTAATTAAATTTGCTAAGGTTGCCATTATTGTTGGTATTATATGTTGGGCACCTTAGTGTTATAGCTCGTTGGAACCAGGATGAAAAGTTTTAAATCTTGGGGACAAAAAACAGGGACCTTGTGTGCCATAATTTCATGATATTGATGAAAAGGTCATTTTTGGAGCCAAATGAGTTAATAAATTATATTACTCAATATGTGCATAAGTATAAAAGTGCTTCAAGTGAAAAGTGTGTGAGAGAAGACACTTTTTAATTATAAAAGCAATAGGCAAGGCATTCATTCACTATCGATTGATTATATTATATTTGGTTTGTTTTTCTCTGAGGAGAAGTTTCTGATCTGTGCCCTTGTTGAAGTATAAGGGTCAAATTGGCTTCTAGAAGACTGATTCTTCTGAAGTTAGTATCTTATTGGTTGTTGAAGTATAACCAATCCTTCTTCTTCCATACTGTCTGCCTGTTACTAGAGGAAGAAGTAATTCTGAAATTGTTCATGCACACTGAGGGTGCGAATTTATTTGGGAGAGTGATTCATGTCTGCTGGAATGGCATCATCGAATTATCAATTCGATTGAAGGGTTTATGCTTAGTGAGATATTGCTGATCCAATTGGTGGAAGCTACCAACACCACGGTTGAGAGAGAAGTCTGCACAATCTCAGTGGTGACATTTTATTAAGGGCTGCGTGTAGAAGTCTGAGGCTGCCGCATGGAGGAGTAAATTAACGTGGATGCCATCAGCTGTAGATTTGACGTAGGGTGCTGATCAAGACTCTTCACTGATTCTATGTTATTAATAAGACATCAAATGATATGTTAAATTTGCTTCATACAGTCTTTCAATTTGATCTTAGCAATTGAATGGTATTTCCAAAATTCTGAAAATAGCAAAAGATTGTTGCTTATTTGTAACGCTTTATATATGGAGAAGCTCTTGTTATTAAAAAATACAAAAGAAGTATATTCTAGTTTATCAAAGTGAGTAGATTGGTTATTGGTGAGAAGTGCATGTGAATCTGGAATTTAGCAAAAGAGCCTGGCAGTTAGTAACACATGTTATTTCTCTCCTGCAAACATTGTATAAAAACATTATTATTGAAGCAAATGACATGAATAAAAACAAACATTTACAAATTCATCAAAGATTGGTGAATTGGCAATAGCATTACAGTTTGGACCAAGTTGGGTTCATTACAGTGGTATCAGAGCGGTTTCCTGCCACCCTGTGGTGTAGGAAATTTATTATTTATGCTGATCTGCTATTATATTTAGAGTGAGCAGCACTCTCACATATTTTGAGCTATGGATAGATACAGGCGGCTTAGCACCGAGAGTCGGCACAGTAGTGCAAAAAATAGAAATAAAATAAATACATTAATGGAGAGTATGGAGAGACTTAGGCTTCATCAACAGAGGATGGTGGCAAGATTGTCGGATCCAGAGACAGTAGATAGGGCAGCAAGATATATGGTTTCTACCTTCAGTAGGCCTGCATCGAGATCGCAGGGTAGGAAGCTTGAGTTTTCTCCGACAGGTGTCCGAGATGGAGATGTACCAATATGTACGACACCTACTCAGATCTGATGATAGGCACTCCACACATATACATGTGGACGTGTCGGTACCAGTGGTAGACTGCAGTACTGAGCTTCAGCAGGTTGAGGCTTCCCGAGTCGTTGCTGCAGTTGGTGCAGAGATAGTTGATACAGTAGTTGCCTTTGATGGTCCAGATTCTCTCAAGGAGGGAATTGTTATTGGAGATTTATATGTCAGCTATCATAGTGTAGCTTCGGAGTGAGAGGCAGCACCCCTCTTAGGTGGGATAGGCGAGAGCATGGAGCTACCTTGTTGTGGTATTGATGATCAGGGTGTTACAGCTGAGTCGGCAGATGTCGGCTCATTTTCGGGAGTGATTGAGTCACATTCTTACATTGATTCAAATGTACAGAGTCAGGAGATGGTAGTTGAGCATCTGTTAGGGGATGTAGATGCAGTATGGACACTTATGATGATATAGGCTGCATGGGGTATGACATTCCTTATCAGATATTGGGTGATGACTCTGAGGTGCTTTTGGATGGGTCCAAGGATTAGGATTCACAAGGACTCTCTGTTATTGGCGATACTACTAGGGTTTCCACTTCTTCTGAGGTGTTCGTTGAGGTACCGACAAGTTGTATCGCAGTTGCAGATGTATGCGAGGACAGTAGCACACATGGGGCGAGCAATTTTGATTCAGTCTCCTATCACAGTGCAGTTAGTGGGACAGAGAGCTTGCATAGGAGGCAGGGCTTACAGAGGCATCATGTGTCTAGTCAGCTGAAGGTGAATGACAGAGACATCTCTTCAGTTGTTGAGCATTTTGATTCGATTCGTCAAATGTTAGCCGCATCTGGTTGGGGTGATCCTATGCCAGATGAGCACGGCGATAGTAGCCTTTCCCTAGCAGAGGTTTATGCTCTTCAAGAGGCTGTCAAGGTCTTGAAGCATAATTATACACAGTTAGTTGCTGACAGGGATTACCTTCTGGAGTGGGGCAGTACCTGTTATGATACATTGTTAGGGAAAGAGGAGGTGGTTGAGCTTACCCAGGAGCTTGAGATGATTGTGGACTCACTGCAATGTACCCAGTTGGCTTTCCAGGAGTCACAGTCACAATTGGAGGAGGTGACCGTAGAGTTGGAGCATGTTCGGTCCACACCAACCCCAGACCCAGTTCAATTGCACATTGAGGTGGTTGGTGGTGCGTTTGCTTCTACGGTTGGATATGTGGGATGTGATGATGTGGCTGACACATCCGTCCGAGATATGGGTGCACTAGGTACAGAGGAGGTGAGGGCATCAGTGGGGATGAGCTCTCATGGTGATTTGCTTCCTGCTGCTGGAAGCGAATCTATTACCACATTTCATACAGCTAGTGGCAGTAGACAGTTGGCAGTGCCACATTTGCAGGAGGATCAGCTGTGGGTTGCGGGGGAGCAAGTTGACGCTTCCGCGTATAATTTTTACTGCACTAAGTCATTCATGGAGTATCTACTTGAGAGTGCAGATTTGCAAGGGAGTTCGTACCGAGTATCTGAGGGTACTCTCATTAGAGGTTTTGGTGCTATACGATGTTTGGTGGGAAAGATTGTAGATACCTTAACTACAATGCTTCCCAACAGGGATTTTGTGGTTGGGTTTGCTAAGAGGGTTGCCCAGGATCCTACCCAGCCTACAGTTAAGCGAAGTCAGAGATTGGAGCCATCTCCTGATTCCCAGTTTGGTAGTGATGAGCCATTGACGGAGATTGGGGCTTTCTATCGGCATTATATTGTGAGGTGTGCTCGTCATTTTTTTTTCGACCCACAGGCAGAGGATTTGGTTTTTCATCATTGTGGATTGGCTCCAGTTTCATACCATCCATTGTGGGATGGGTTAGTACCATCTTTTGCAGATGGGATCAACAGTTGCAAGTTATATCACTTGCAGTATCTTCATGCCCAGGTCAGTTTTGTCGAGATTGGATCTGGTGGTAGTGACTCAGGTACTTACACTTGTTATCATATCCACAGTGTGGTCGGGTGTGAGTGTCAGTTAGACAGGGACGCAAGGATCGACAGAGTTAGTGTTTCAGTTGGGTTGAGTTTTGATGAGTTGTTTCCTCCATCCACACCTACAGTTAGTCTTCAGATGATTCTATCAGTGATGTCAGTTATTTGGGTGTTGGTGATACAGGGGCCAGTTGTGCGCGATAGTGATATTACACAGTTTCATCTGTGGGATCCAGGTGGATCGTGATGTTTCTTGTTATTGTGATTGCTTGGGGACAAGCAATCTTGGGGAGGGAGGACTGTAATGTCCCCGATTTTAGCTGGGTCATTGAATGGATGGTGCCAGATCATTATCGCGATCCTCATGGTCTGGCGAGGTGTTTAGAGGGTAATTGGTGCGAACTTACTATTTATAGTAAGTCAATGGATAGTTCCGATGAGCTCAGATGAGTTAGAGGAGTTGAATGATGCTCTCAATTTTCATTTCTGGCTTCCGGTTTGGGCTCCAAGAATCTTGGAGAGAGCGTCTATTTTTAGTAAGTCACCCCGTCAGGTTCGTTCATCATCTTTTATCATCAGGATCACTCTAGTGCAGACAGATTTCGATTATGATGCTTCTTCAGTTGTTTTCGCAAGACGGGTGAATTATTATTATTATTTAATTAAATTTGCTAAGGTTGCCATTATTGTTGGTATTATATGTTGGGCTCGTTAGTGTTATAGCTCGTCGGAACCGGAATAAAGGTTTTAAATCTTGGGCACAAAAAACAGGGACCTTGTGTGTCATAATTTCATGATATTGATGAAAAGGTCATTTTTGGAGCCAAATGAGTTAATAAATTATATTACTCAATATGTGCCTAAGTATAAAAGTGCTTCAAGTGAAAAGTGT
>MU224540.1:7464196-7479618 GCA_018584345.1 Thuja plicata | reverse complement strand
GCAGAGCTACCTCCCACAATCTATTTCGACTTTCTAAGATCAAATTGAAGCTGGAACAAGGATTCTCAGAGGGTTTACACTTGTTTCATCACGAATCCTTTGGTTTTATCCCATATTCCTGAAAGATCTAGCACAACTCTTGCCCATGTTCCAGACAGACGTGACTTCTCAGCAGGCCAAAATCGCCCAAAACCAACTCTCAAACTTCACTTGCCGGACCAAGGGGCTTGAAAACTGTAGCCCACAAAGACTACCTAAGACTACTACCCCTACTGCTTGCAAAAGAGGGGGTCCCCATTTACAATGGGGCGATGGTGTGAAAACCTCACAACAAAGTTCTTGCTTGAGAGTATGGTTTTGCAGGAGGGACCTTTCGAAGCTTCTGAGGGTACACTCATTTGGGGTTCTCGCAGTATTCAGATGTTAGTGGGGAAGATTATAGATACCTTGACTACAATGCTTCCTCATCGAGATTTTATGGTTGGGTTTGCTGAGCAGCTTACCAGGATCCTGCCCAATCAGTTGTTCAGAGTCAGAGATTGGAGCCATCTCTTGATTCTCGGTTTGATTTTGATGAGCCACTAATAGAGGTTGGAGTTTTTCACCATGATTACAGAGTGAGGAGCGCTCATCACTTTTCTTTTGATCCACCGATGGAGGACTTGTTTGTGCGTCGGTGTGGGTTAATATTTTCCAGATTTAGTAAGGAATATTCAATCTATAGAGATCTAACAAAGTTAAGCATAGGATAAGAAATAAAGTAAACAAGAAAGGATAGAAGATACCCGAAAATCAACCAAGTACACTCCAGTCAATGTGCCTTCTTTAATTGTCAAACTAGCACTCAAATATTCAGATTGACTTTGATCTGTATGTCATCCAATTAGTCCTCTCTTTAGCCCATAAGATATGCCTCCAAACTGTACTAACAATGGTGCTGAGAAGAATTCTCGATTTGTACTTTCAATGCTGATAAAGTCTGATCTATTGTATTGCCAAAAGCACCCTATATGATGAATATAGAACTACCTCAAGTGCAGATCGTACTATAGTGCCTAATCTGAACATGTAAATTCGCAACAGCATATGTATATACTGTGCTTTCAATATTAGCACATTCGCATTTATGATGAAGCGTCCAGCCCTAACAGAGGCGTCCAGCCCTAACAAAAATCGTTGTCTATATTAACATTGCCAATACAATTGGGCATGGTTCACACTCCTATCACTGCTTGTCTAGATCAGATTATCGCACCATAATCTGCTCTTAATTCACACTCAGACCTGCTCTCATCCACTAGTCAAAATTGCTTATCATATTTTGCACCTCAAATTCACCAATACATGTTCACTGATCTGTGGTTGCAATTTGCACCAATTAGAATGCACTAATAGCAAATATAACAATCGCTGAGTATTTCGCTCCTTCAATGCTCTTGGTGAAGGTAGAACACCGCGTTATGTTTTTGGTCTATTCTCACTTTCACCAAGTCGCTCTTATATATGAGTTTATTAAGATAAACTCCTGGCCTCTCAAGTTGGCCGACTTGGGCCCATAAATAATAATAATAAGTGTTTTTATATTTATAATTAATTCGCATAAATCAAACCTTATATAATAATAATAAACACACCCCTTATATTTATTATCATTATTTATTAAATCGATTTAGCCATAATTAAATATAAACAACATAATTATTATTGTTTATTTAATTGTCCAATATGTTGATCTTTGCCATAAAGGGCCAAAATATCAACATGGGTTGGCTCCAGGGTTATACCATTCATTTTGGGATGGGTTTACTCCATCTGCAGTTGATGGGGTTGGTTACTGCAAGTTAGCAGGAGTCAACTTGCAGGGTCAGTACATCCAGGACTATTTTACAGTGGATGGATATCTGGATTACGAGAGCACACAGAGAAGATTGGCAGGGTATGCAAGGAGTTCTGGTTTATTGGATGGTATTGGATATCCATTCTTCCTTGTTATGGATGGCTGTGAGTTTCATCTCTACTAGGTTCCAGATAGTGACAGGTTTAGCATTGGAGATTGTGTGGATGGCTTGGTTCGGCATGGTGACAATGTGTTTGGTTAGCTCAGTGGATGGTGTTTTCATTACAGGAGCTAGTTGGTGATCACAGGGAGATTACACAGTTCTACTCTTGGGATCCGGGTGGACTGGTGTGTTTTTGTTTCTGGGATTGCTTGGGGACATGCAATTTCAGGAAGGGCGGACTGTAATGTCCCCATTTTTCTTGAGCATTAGAGTTTGAGGGATTAGCCTATTATTGTGATCCTCATAGGCTAATTATTTTGGATAGAGGGTCTTCTGTGGTAGAGGTTTGGTTAATGGAGGTTCTTATCTTCTCCAAAATTTTGTATGTTCCAGTTTGGTCTTTGTTTGGCTCAGATTGGACTTCGTTTGGGCTCCAGTTTCATATACTTACTATTAATAGTAAGTCTGAGGTTGATCGAGAAGGACCCTTTCTATTTTTGGAAAGTGCATTTGGTCACGTGGGGAAATATTAGGCGTGACTCCTGTTTCAGACAACATATTTAAAGGATAAGTAATTTACTAATTTGGGAGTCATTATTATTTTAATGGCCAAGTTATTATTTAATCATTAAATGGCTTATTATAAAGTTATAATTTAAATTTATAATTTCACTTAAGTTGAGGGTTAAGTCATCATTGGAAGGGGCCATTTATCCAATTAATTCATTGAAGACTAAGTCAAAGTATTAATTAAAGTATTGGAGTAAATGAATTATTAAAAGGAAAAGTATATCTATTTATCCCACATTCGCTGGAAAAGTGTGTGAATTCTCTCACAAAAGTTATAAAAGACTCGCATGAGTTCTTTTTCATTATTCATGACTTGTGCATTTGCTTTGTTTGTGTGGAGAAGAAATTGAAACAATGGTTTCAGATTTTGAGCTTGAAGAATGTGTGAATTCTTCCAAGTTATTTCAGCATAATGAATTGGTGAAACACCCAACAAATTATGTCAAGCGTTGGCTTCATCCAAAGGCCAAGAATGAATTTATTGTTGCAGAATTAAGCGTCTGAATGCTTCATTATTTACCAGAATAGTTTGCAGTGATAGAAGGAATTGACAGCCATTATTAATCAGATTTCAAAGCACTTATGAGCAGATTTGTGAAGTTTATTCAAGGGTTTCAAGACATATCATACCTGTAAGTTCATGAATTGTAACTCCTAAATTTTCTGGGTATTGTTAATTTAGATAATAGGGGATATTTTATGAACTGGGTTGTCGATATTTTGTGAAAATACCGAGTAGCTAAGGTGTTGTAAAAATCTGGAATTTTCAGCTATATATTCCCTATGTAATGTCTAGTTTTTGAGTTGAAATAATTAGTGCAATATCTTTGATTTTGCTGCATTATATTGTTGTATCAAGCATTGCAAATATATTAAAAAGCGTCAATTGCGGCATACCAAACCATAACAAATCAAACAGAAACTCAAATCAGCAACCTTAGACATTGTTTGCTAAGTGTTTGACGAAATGTCAAAGCACTATTAAATCAGAAAATACAGTGATAAAGTTAGAACCAGCAGGGGTTCTTACATAGGACGAGCCAACTCCTTCTGCCCTGTATATTGCCTCATTCCACTAAGGACCCATGCATGAGTGTACATAATTTGCAAATGTTTTAGGCCTTATCTATGCATGTCTTGACCCATTAAAGTTTGTCAATATCCTCCAACATGAGGTCAATGCAATGGGCAGCACATGGAGACCAAAATATGCTCGGGTGTCTCTCCATCAAAAGTTTACTCACAGCAACATAATTTGCTACATTGTCGGTCACCACTTGAACTACATTTTCTTCACCCACCTCACCTATGACTTCCTCTATGGCCTCACATAGGTATGTGGCATTTTTGCTATGTGTTGAAGCATCAATGGACTTGAGGAACATTTTTGCTATGTGTTGAAGCAGCAAAATCAATGATCAATCAATAAATCATAAATTACAAAAATTGATCACTAAATCAAATTCAAATTATTCAAAACGCATTTAGGGAAGTAGAATGATCAATTACCTCCCTAGGAAATAAGAAAATTTAGGAGTGTCATATTCCTCTTATCGGTCCAACCATCGGTCATGGTGGTGCAACCCTTTTTGTTCCAAAACATATGCTAGTCCTGTAATTCGACTTTTACATAATCAACTGTTTCTAACAAAATTGGGCCACTTAAGTCGGTATTATTAGGGGCTTTGAATCCCACCCCACAAATGATTACGACATCTACCATGCTTTGCCAATAAGGAGACCTGTCGCAAATAGATTAAATAAGTATGTGTAATAAAAATACGTTAGACAAAGCAAACTATAAAATTTTAATTTGAAACAATCAAATAAAAAAGCATTACTTGGCTGCAAAAAATGAAATGTTGCAATAGAAACAAAACTTGCCAATTGCTTTTCTGGCAGCATCATGTACCTTCTTGTTCCAAGGCATGCTCTCAAGCAAGGGTTGTGAACCAGGAGTAGTGTGTGGCTCAAAATATGAATCCATCCTAGATTTCCAAACTATAGGACCAATGTTAATAGTGCCACTAGCAAGAGCGGGAGCAGAAGCATGAGGACGGTATGGAATAAGCCTCTCCAACACAACATCTGACGTAACAAGATCCAATACTCGCCAACTCCTCATGTTGCCTCTTCATTTCCTAAACTGCTATAAAAGTTTCTACCTACACTTAGCATTCACGAAAAAGCCTCAGCAGTTGCTTGGTCACACGGATCAGCATCATGACCGCGTATCTAGCAATATGGTATTTCAATCTATTGATGCCACCATGAAAAATTTCTTTACAATATTTACATTTAGTTTGTCCTTTTGTTCTACCAGGAAAATCTTCGATATATATCCAAGCTTCATCCTTTTGACATTGTTTAGTGGTCTTAAGCTTTGCCTTAGGTCTAGGAGCAAACATTATAAATAAATCAACATTTGTGCATTTTTATTTATAAATTTCGAAACTAATACAAAAAAGTAGGGTTTGTCCCAAAAAATGTAAGGTTTGTATTTGTAAATTTGTAACTTTCTTCTAGAAAAAATGTAAGATTTGCTTATTATTTTAATAATTTCTATAAAAAATGTAGGGTTTACTGTTTGAAGTTTGAATTTGGAAGGAAAGGAATTGAAATGTTTTCAAAAATAAACAATGAAATTTTTTGTTTAGAAAATACAAAAAAAACCCCAAAAAGTTCAAGCTTGCTCTCAGAACAAACTTGAAATGAGATGCAACCTCTTTGCAATTTTTGGTATAAAGCTTTTGAAGCTCCAAATGCAAGTATGAAGCTGCCCCAATGTGATTTACTAGTGTTTTTTTGCTCTTCCTCCTTGCTGGTTGCCCTTCTATGCACATTTGTTTTTCCTTACAACTCACTCTTCTCCTTTTTTGACAATAGAATGAAATGAGCTCACTTATAGGGTTGAGGAGACCAAATAGAAGGGAAAAAAAAAACATAAAACACTTTATTTTTTTGTTTTTTGTAATGCAAATTTCATACTTGACAATAGCCAAGTCCAATCATCGCGACTCACCAGGTCCAAGTTGACTCGTTGAGTGGCAAGTCTTGCCCAGGACTTGCAAAGTCCGAGTTTGGGCCCCTAGGACTTGCCCAAGGTCACCCGGCTTGGGACTCGCCGAGTCTTGGCGAGTCCTAGCGAGTCCCAGAACTACGCACTTTAGACATATATACAGTTACCTTTGATGAGTTTGTGCATGAAGTTAAAGAAAAATAAAAGACAAAAAAATAGCCTTAGGTACAAGTTCAAATAATTCCAATGGTGTTGGTTCAGATGGATATAGTTTGGATAAAGAGCCTTTGGAAAGAAGTGTCTATGATAGTTTTAGTTTCTATGACTTGGAGAGCAATTTGTTTAGAGAATCCATCACACATGAGGTACATAGTCTCTCTAAAAAAGAAATTGGCGCTTTAACACATGGGATGAATTTCCTTTTGATCATGATGATGTTTTGAGTTTAGAGCACAATGCATGCATGGAGGATGGCATTGACGGTGTTGATTTTGGTGATGGTCTTGTGAACAAATCTGATTTTTCATAACATGAAGTTGACTTTGAGCAGAGGGTTAGCGACCTTGATGATTTTGATCCACAGTTTATTGCTGAAAGTGATAATGGAGAGGCACAAGTTATTTGGGACAGCCTTGGAGTCATTGATGACAGGTATGAAAGTTCTGATTTTAGTATTCATCATAACAGCAGTTCACTTTCTTTGCATGATCATGATTGGAAGAGTCAATTCTTGGTGTTCGTTGATAACCTAATGTTTGAAATGGATGTTGACATGGATCATGATGTAAGATCCCCAATAGGAATCTTGATCAAATTGCTCACTTTTCTTTTGTCGCTTTGATCAAACTGCTCACTTTCCTACTGCCGCTTGAAGCACATTTTTACAAACAGTTGCCTCATGAAGTACAAGTAAGGATTCTTGATTGACAAACACAAAATAATTACAAATCCTAAATCACTTAATATCAGAATAGAGACAATCAGTGAAGGCCTCATCACTGCTGTTCTTACATAATCAAATTATGAGTTTGAGTTTATACCAAATGTTTGACAGTAAGTTGCAGCACAAATATAATGATCAGAGGATTCCAATTATGACAGAATTCATGAATAAGGTACCGAACTTTACTCCAGTTACGGGTATGTTTTTGCAGTAAAACAGATAACCATTAAACATTGCTTTGCAAGATGAGTTATAACAATCAAGAGAAGTATTCAATGTTCCCTATCAATTATAGAGACAAGGAAATGAATTGTGCACCTGGAATAAATAAATGCTGATTGCAATGAATAAATGCTGGTTACAATATCACAATGACCTGTAGTCTGCAAACACACATTCTGGATTGAATCACCGCTGATGGAAATATGACAATGCCGTCTGGAATTCGTATTCTCACATATAAGCCTGGAGAAGAGAGAGAGTCACCTGTATACAGCAGAAACGTCTGGAATGATAAATAATCTGAGCAGTAACAATGTCCATTCGGGAATTATGACGCCCATATGTCTACACTAATCCTCAATTACAAGCACCACCGTATACTCTGTTTTGGAGGAAATATGTGTAAGACGCACCAATAAACCCATGCCACTTCCAGCCAGAACAATAAACGGCTTCTAAAAAATATTGGCCCGATGAAATTATTAGATGCTCTTCACGCTAAGGACTCACAGCAATAGAGTTTAATCAAACTTCTTCAATAATATAAAGAAAACTGGAACTTTAATCTTACCCATGTATCCCCTCAATTATTAATGTAGAAACTAGTGCAACTATAGTCTCCGGCGGAACACAAAGAATGAATGCCCCAACAATATTGACTTACACGACAAGAATATATTTAGTCACCAATCATTAGAATAATCACCATCTGCATAATTAAAGTGGCCTCGACTTTGATTATTCCAACAACATTAGTCACAATATGAATTTTGCAAAACTCCCTTTTTTAAATATAATTTTCAGTTCCATTCAGTTGCTTTCCCGTATGGTTAGTGACTTCAATTAATTTCCTAAAGTCACTTTAAATATTATTGTTACCTTAATTTAATATTTAGGTAATAATAATAATTAATTATTATTTAATTCCCACTTTTGAAATAAATAAATTTTAGGAATTAAATAATATTTTAGTTTCCAAGCCAAAAAAAAAATGGGACATTACAAGTCCTCCCATCCTGAGATTGCTTGTCCTCCAGCAATCAAATTTTTGGATGCCGACTCCATTGTCATCTATACCAAAGCACCTAGGTCCCAAATCAATCTCACGAATTCCTTAGCAAGAATCTGTTGCGCCGCTCTGATATATCTAGAATTTGCTTCACTATAAAATATTCTGCCAATCATGCAAACCCCAGGATCCCAAATCTAAACATCATCTTCAACATCAATCATCAAGAGGAAAGGAGAAACATTATTCTTCGAAGCTTCATCAATGAGTGTTTCATCAATTGTCAATAACCTGAAATTATCCGTGCAACCGATTGTACTCAATAATTCTAAGGATCGTGAAATTGATTTGTATGTCATCCTTAGGAATCATCATATCCTTCTAAGAAATAAATCTGGAAAACAAATAAGAATTCGAAACTTGTAGCACAACATCCACCAAAATCACTAACATTGTTTGTGGAGCTATCTGTCCATGTAAATCTGATTGTTTAACCTTTGATGTACTATGATGATCACAAAGCTCAATTTGAACACTCAATTCTGATTTTGTTTGAGAACCCATGTACCTATGCCTTTCCTTAATTTTTTGTAAATTCTCCCTTCCTTGAGCAGCTATCTTCAATTCCCTGGGTTCGTTGTCCATTTTTGACATGTCGCCGTCAACAACAGTTTCTTCAAGCATTTCTTCAATCTGTGTTCCTTCATCCTCTTCACTTTGTTGGGCTGAATTCTTTGTAGGACATTGTAACAATTCTTCCCTGTGGATTTCCTCAATGCCTTCAACTATTAGATGCAGTTCTTTAATCCTGAAATTATCTTCTTGTTTCTTTGGTGAAGGTGTCATTTTTTCTGCTTGGTACAAAGAATAGTGAGCCATACTCAATTGTAAGCAAAGTTCATCAATTTCTTTTTCTCTGTCTTTAGCGAACTTGATAGCAAGGTCCCTATCCTTGAGTAATTGCAAGTAATCTGATTTTGTCTTTTCTAATGCTTCCTTGATTGCTTGTAGTTTTGCACTAGAAATTTCATTTGTAAATCCTTTCTTCCTTTCCTTCTTTTGAAGATTCCATATAAGCTCTTCAATTTGTTTATGAGTATTGTCAGTTCTTGACAACAATTGCACAACCCTTTCCTCTGTGACCACTAATTAATCCTTCAAATCTTGCCCTATCAAGGTTTTGTACTTATCACAGTGACTGGTACTTTCACCCAATGAATCTTTATATTCGCTTCCATCTGTAAGAACACTTTCCACATCAAAATTAATTGCTTAGTAGAAGTTACAATAGAATCCTCAGCCTTATGAGCATAATTCATCCCTTCTGTATACTTGTCAATGTTGACCTCTAAATCACCCACATAATATCTTGAGCACCCTTCTTTTGTCGGTTTAGTGAAATCAGAGTTTATGTTTAAATCATTGCATTGTTTTGTAACGCAAGAGGATTCAACTCCATCCAGTGTGTAATCATAGATGATTCTCTTATCTTGTATTTCTTTGTGAACTCCCTAAAACCTTCTTCTGCTCTTCTTCCTTCAAGAGAGATTTTAGTTTTTTTTCACATCGTTTGAAAACATTGCAAACCAATGTGTATGCAGATAAAGAAATTGCACATTCCTATTTCAAAACAGCCCATTGCGTAGATAAAATAGGTTGGGGAATTGTTTCACTCCCATTGATAGTTAGAACCATAATATTCTGCATAGATGCAATAATCTCTTTATCATGTGCTTTCCTGACTGTGACCAAGAAATGATGAAACATATCATAAAACAAAACTTGCAATCCTAAATCCAACTGAAGGTTACTTACTCTAGCTTCTACAAAAAAATCAGCATAGCAAACCTTCTTGAAGCGTGAATGTTACGGACGTCATTAAGACCCTAAAAACTATCCACCATTAAAATCAATATCTTCTTCATGGTGTTATCATCATAGGGAACATGTGGTGCCGAAATTCTCAAAACCTCACTAAGGCATGAAGTAACCATCAATCTGATCCCAGCATCTGAATGCATCAACAACCAGTCCTACTTCAAAGAAAACATCACGGGAATAAGTGCAAAATGTAAAAAGTGTGAAGGTGACTGTTCCACTAGACTCAAACATCCTTCCAGTTCATTCAAGATGTTAAAAACAACATTCCTTGGTTGATGATTACGAAGCTTGTCACCAGCTTTTTGTAGTGCTTTAACCAACCAAAGTCTTTCTTCTGACCCCACACTTGATATAAGATTGTTTTTCCTACAAGCTGGCAAGAACTTTAGCTTTGATACCACTATAAGATCCCCAATAGGAATCTTGATCAAATTGCTCACTTTCCTACTACCACTTGAAGCACATTTTGAATAACAGTTGCCTCATGAAGTACAAGGATTCTTGATTGACAAACACAAAATAATTACAAATCCTAAATCACTTAATATCATAATAGAGATAATCAGTGAAGGCCTCATCACTGTCGTTCTTACATAATCAAATTATAAGTTTGAGTTTATACCAGTGTTACCCGGGGACGCGTCCCCGGCCAAAAACCCCCCATTTCCGGAACGAGGGGATGGCTAGGGGACGTCCCCACCCCGTCCCCAATTTTCAAAAAATGATAGGGGACGTCCCCACCCCATCCCCAATTTTCAAAAAATGACAGGGGACGTCCTGGAAACTCGGGGATGTTGCCCAAAATTGGGGGGGACGGCTGGAAGTCCCCGGGACGGCTGGGGACGCCTTGGAAGTCCACGTGACGGATGGGCGTCCCAAATAGGATAGGCTACATCAGCACTTTAAAAAACACATTTTTCTTTTATAAAACCCTTTCTTTTTTAATTTCAAAGTGGGCCCCTCCTTCCAAGTTTGCCCTTTTACATTTATTATTGTTTCGTAGTTAATTCCTACTATTTGGGGTCCTCTTATTAGTATTTGGTAACATTACATTAAGAATTGTTAAATTAAGAATGTTGTTACAGTCATGCTACACACACAAAATCATATAGCAAACTGTTTGCAAGGTTTTGGGAAAGTATGAAAAGTGCATTAAAGATCTCGAACATGCATTTTATGTCATTTTGTGGCAATACATCAGTGCTAGGTTGGTTTTGTGCTGGTTTGGGTCCTTTGTAGAAGATTTGGTCAAAAGTGGAGGTTGCATCAAGGTGTCATCTTGTTGTAACAGACCTATATCATGATTGGAATTGTATAGCAAACTTGTTCGTATCAATATCAGTCCACTTACAATGAACTGGAGGTGTAGTTTTAGGGGAGTAACGGTGTAACCCCAATTTAGATCATTGGAGAATGTGGTCTAGAGTGAGAAGAGCAATGGGAGACATATACTTGATCCACTATCTGTAGCAGCCCTTTCTGGAGTCGATGTCAAACCTGCAGCAATCAACTCCAACACAGTTTCCAAGGTTTTTCATGTTAGTATTTCATAGGAATGTTATTTCATGGACTAGCACTAATGTTATTAGATGCTCTTCATGCTAAGGTCTCACGGCAATAGAGTTTAATCAAACTTCAATAATATAAAGAAAACTAGAACTTTAATCTTACCCATGTATCGCCTCAATTATTAATGTAGAAACTAGCGCAACTATAGTCTCCGCCGGAATACAAAGAATGAATGTCCCAACATTATTGATTTACACAGTAAGAATATATTTAGTCGCCAAACATTAGAAGAAACACTGTCTACATAATTAAAGTGGCCCCCGCTTTGATTATTCCAACAAAATTAGTCACAATATGAATTTCGCAAACTATTAATCTCCTTGTTCGATATTTCTTTTGCACCCATCTTTATAAAATCCAGTAAAATAAATATTAAAGTCTATACAAATAATCATCTCCGGAACAAAGTAAATACTTTTACCATAGATACATGAAGTATCAGCCAAAAGCACAAAATTGTATTTTATTCATACCACACAATTTTCCTCCAGACTGAAAATATCTTATTTACGGCAAATTTGTTTCTGAAGCTTCCATCTAGATCAGATCTTCCACTGACGAAAATGGTCGTCCTAGGCTTCCATCCTGAGACTGTAAATGTGAGACTCCTCAAAAGCATTAATATTAGAAAATACAAATCAATCCATGGCCATCAATTCCCAAACTCCCTTTTTATTTATTTTCAATTCCATTCAGTTGTTTTCCCGTATGATTAGTGACTTCAATTAATTAATCATTATTTCCTAAAGTCACTTTAATTATTATTGTTACCTTAGTTTAATTTTTAGGTAATAATAACAAGTGGTGAGGAATGTGGGTAGGGCTCTTGACTCTGAAACGAGAAGAAGAATATTCACAAAGGTCCATGCTTTACTGGCAGTTATGGGGCATGAGCATGAGCCATCAAGCCTGCCTGTACAAACTTATCCAACTGATATCGCTTGGACTCAAGGTATCACTAATCTACAAGGCCCTTCTATTCGAGAAATTCAATATTCAGCGACCCCGGTCTCTCCTCAGGTGAATTTGGTTGATCCCATTGTTTCTTTAATTGAGAATCTATGACTCTCTACTGAGGAAAGTGAAACGGATATATAGCCAATGGAGGAATGTTACCCTGGGAGAGATAGAAGATTATTTTTTGTGTAAATAATGATACAAATGGTGGAATATTCGAGAATTGATATTAGGGCTTACCAGATATGCGGTTTACAAGGCTATCTCAATCAATGGAGCTTTGTAGTGTGCGATTGACAAATTAGGTCAGGGTCAGGGAGTGTTGCAATACTATTTTAATTATGGAAGGACGATGTGTTTGGGGCTGATAACGTGCATAATCCCAGTTTTTGCAATATCGGTGGCAGATACCACAATTTTGTTTCATTATACTTGTCTGTTACTGAGAGTAGACCGATTGTAGTCAATTTTGGTTTAAATATTATTATTGTTTTAGGGGTATGGTATTGTAAGTGTAGTTCTTGGGCATTATTTGGTGCCCAATTTTGGTCATATAGCAGGGGCTAGTCAAAGATTTTGTGTGTTTAGGTCATGTGGGGGGTTTTTAATCATAGGATAGACTTTATTATACATTTGTATTTTGAGCAAGGAATGGAGGTTTTCTTTCCTGGTTCTTTCCTCCAGGAGCTCTTGAACAAGTTTTATATATATAATAAAATATATTAGTGGCTTGCCACTTTTGCCAAAAAAAAAAAAAAAGTTTTATTTAATTCCCACTTTTGAAATATTTAAATTTTAGGAATTTAATAATATTGTATTTTCCAAGCCAGATAAAAAATGGGGCATTACACATGACAATCAACTTTTTGACTTGGGTGATGGGAGAGCTCTTGGTTGTAGCACTGCACATGGTGAAAATAGCAAGGTGTGGGATCCAAGAGGAGACTTGGGACTTGAGTTGGAGTATGGTTTCCAACTTGATTTTGATCTATGTTCACTTTATGAGGTGGTTGGTAACCCTTCTAGGAGACCCCAGATATGAAATGTGCAAATGAGGAAACAAATGAAGGTAACTTGGGTATGCAAATTAATTTTATTTCAGTTGAGAGCTATTGTCTTATTGGTATCCACATTGAGTTGCTTCATTCTTCCATGAGGTTTGTTATTGAGTTTTGGAGTTGGCCAACAAGAAGGACATTTTATTTGAGTTGATGTGTAATAAGGCATGTCTTTCATATGCAATTGGAGATGTAGTTTCTTCATGGAATGTAATGATTCATGGAGACTTCAACATTTCAGATTTTAAAAGGTTTCAAAACAATGTTCTAGAGCTTGTTGGAATTTTCAGGACAGCAGCAAGGAAAGAGGATTACGAGCTTGATGAAGAGCACACAGGAAATACTAAGAGGGGAGGGGAGTGGGGGGTACATCAACATTTCAGATTTCTAAACTTTTAAATGCCTGAAACCACATAAAGAGAGCAGCCATCAACACACAAATGCCAAATTTCTCATAGAAAACCCTTTTGGGTAAAAAAAAAAAACACGGCACACAATAGCTTTCATAACAAAATGGGCACCAACCCAGATTACATAAGCTCACTGAGAGCACCAACCCTCTTCAAAGCACCAATTCCGATCTGGAAAGGCACCAACCTCAATTTGAGCACCAACCTCAATTTGAGCACCAACTCAAAAATAGTGTGATGAGCCTAAGTTGGCCTCATCATTAAATCATCAAATTTCTATCGATAATTGTGCAAATCATGTGTTTGGCATTTCGTCAAACAGTTGGCCGGCTATTACTGTAAGAACTGTGAGCAACTCTTGTCCACATTTGACTGCAAGCTCTAAGTTTATTTGCACTTGTATAATTGTTGAATGGTTTTGGACAAATATATATAACTTCTTTGGCTTTTATTAATTACAACTTCATAAATTTGTCAAGCTTAACAATTAAACAATCAAATTTCAATATTTCAAAGTTCTGGAATCAACATTCAATTTACAAATTTCACTAGGTTTGAGTGAATGTAGAACTAATGTGTCTGAACTTCAAACTTCCAATGATAATGTGCATCTATACAATATGCAAATAACCACATCCTTTTACATATGAATATGGATATTGTGAATACCTTGTTTGTTGTGTATCCACATTGATACAACTGCTCACGCCATCCTAAGTCATCCCCTGCAACAGATCACAACCCACGTACAAGATTCCTCATCCACGACATGAGGCCAATGATG
This sequence comes from Thuja plicata, assembly GCA_018584345.1. Lineage (NCBI taxonomy): Eukaryota > Viridiplantae > Streptophyta > Pinopsida > Cupressales > Cupressaceae > Thuja > Thuja plicata. Next base: position 7,465,196 of record MU224540.1, on the reverse strand, counting down.
CCTTCACCCCCACGTCTGCTGTGAGAGGCCAGCTAAGGAGGCTGCGGCCTGCTGAACACGCAGCCCAGTATAAGTATTAATGCGGCCCCTTTATGACAGGCGGCCTGCTGCTGAAACGTGGCCTATGTCCCAAGGCAATGCAGCCACTGGAAAGTGTGCAGCCTGTAGGTCAATGTGCGGCTTGTCTTTAAAACCAATACCGCCACTATCACTTCCTAACGCAGGCCATACGCTCTGCCCGCGAATCTGATGCACAGCTTGCAACCATACTTTCTTGAATGGTGGAATGACTTCTCAATTAGTGGATTCGATTCCCCAATCCTTGCAACCCCAATCTCAGTTACCAAACAAACTTCTCTATTTCGAATTGACCTCTTGATGCAGATCTCAGTTAAAAAACAATCCACTTCAGAATTCAGAACTTCTTGTATACATCAGCACGAAGAAGCAACCATTGATTATACATCAGCAATCAAATGGAGACAACCGATCATACAACAGCAATCGATTGTAGATTAGATGAAGAAGAATCAGTCTTCCATCAACTAATTTGACCCTGGCTAGGGCACAGAAAGTAGGAACAATTCCCAAGAAGAAATTCAATAATCAATATTCAATAGATGATGAATGAATGCCTTGCCTATTGCTTTTATAATTAAAAAGTGTCTTCTCCCACACACTTTTCACTTGAAGCACTTTTATACTTAGGCACATATTGAGTAATATAATTTATTAACTCATTTGGCTCCAAAAAATGACCTTTTCATCAATATCAGGAAATTATGACACGCAAGGCCCCTGTTTCTTGAGCCCAAGATTTAAAACTTTTCATCCAGGTTCCGACGAGCTATAACACTAAGGTGCCCAACATACAATACCAACAATAATGGCAACCTTAGCAAATTTAATCAAATAATAATAATAATTCACCCGTCTTGCGAAAACCACTGAAGAAGCATCAGAATCGAAATTTGTTTGCACTGGAGTGATCCTGATGATA
>MU224540.1:7403112-7458724 GCA_018584345.1 Thuja plicata | reverse complement strand
GGGACTAGTTGAACCACTACGAGGATGGGTTAAATCCCTAGATCCCCTATCACTGCATGAGGCCATGAAGAAGGCTAGAGATCTCGAGGCTTCTGCACCCAGAAGACAGTTTGCTGCAAGACCTTCAGGACCACCTTATGATAGGACAGCCCAAAGAAAGGAAGAAAAATCAAAATCTAAACGTCCTATGGCAACACCCTTAGATCAGGAAACACTTAATGATTTAAGGAGGAAGAAACTTTGTTTTTATTGTCGGGGGTCGTATGATGTTACTCATAATTGTCCTATGAAACCCCAAGGTAAGCACAGGATGATGGAGTGGTTTTACGATGATGAGGATGTTCCTAAGTACACAGAGGAGTTGTCTAATGAGGGACAAGGCATTCAGGGAGCTGAGGGGTACACAGAGGAAGAGGGTGATACATCACACCTCTCAACATGGCATATCTTTCCAGTATGAAGAAAGAGGGAGATTTCAGATTACATGGTCTACTGGCTGGACAGAGGGTGATTGCTCTTTTTGATACTGGAGCCACGCATAATTTTATTGACTCTCGTTTGGTAACTCGCAGAGGTATCCAGACAGAGGATTTTTCTGGATTGAGAGTACAGGTAGCAAATGGTTACGCTCTGAAGTATAACAAAATGGTGACTGACTTACCAGTCAAACTGGGAACTTATGCCTTTAAGGCAGACTTCTACGTAGTGGATATGGGTGGTACAAATTTGGTTTTAGGGATGGCCTGGTTACATACCATTAAGGACATCTACATCAGTACAGAGAAGATGGAGATAAGGTCTATCTCAGAGGGGAAACCACAGGTTCTTAAGGCCATCAGAGAAGAGGGGCTCAAGCAGATTTCACTCAGGCGGATGAAGCGTTTAGTATGTCATGAGGATGAGGTAGACTGGGCAGTAGAGTGTAGGCTGATGCCATCATTAGACCATGCAGATAAATTCACATATCACCCTGACATTCAGCAATTGAGAACTAAACATGATAAGGTGTTTAGAGACTTACCTACGGGTAGACCTCCGGATAGGGGAACTGAGCACATTATAGAGTTGGAGGAGGGCACCAAGCCCGTTATGATCATCCCTTCAGGCATCCAAAACGGCTGAAAGATGAGATCGAAAAGACAATACAGGAGTTATTCGAGATGGGGCACATTAGGCCGAGTAAATCCCCCTTTGCTTCTTCAGTGGTTCTAGTGAAGAAGAAAGACAGCACCTTGCGCATGTGTATTGATTATCGGATGCTAAACAAAAGAACTATTAAGAACCGATACCCCATTCCACGGATTGACGAGTTGATTGATGAGTTGCATGGAGCGCAGTGTTTCTCGAAGATTGATTTGAGGTCTGGGTATCACCAGATCAGAGTTCGGGAACAGGTTATAGAAAAGACAGCCTTCAGATGTCACTGTGGGCACTTTGAGTTCCTGGTCATGCCCTTCGGTTTGACAAATGCACCGACCACTTTTCAGTCCACAATGAACAAGGTATTCCACAGCTAGCTAAGAAAGTTTGTACTGGTTTTTTTTTATGACATCCTAGTCTACAGCAAGACTTGGGATGACCATGTGGCACATCTGGACACAGTGCTGAGTATATTGGAGAGGGATTCCTTATATGCCAAGGAATCTAAGTGTGCGTTGGGAATGACAAAGCTGCTCTATTTGGGACACATCATTAGTGTAGATGGTGTGCGTATGGATCCTGATAAGGTCCGTGCCATTTTAGATTGGCCCACGCCAGAGACCCTGACACAGTTGAGAGGGTTCATTGGATTATGTGCTTTCTACCGCAGATTTGTGGCAGGGTTTTCTAGGCATGCTGCCCCCCTTATAGACTTGACACGTAAGGGTGCTTTTCAGTGGACCACTCAGGCGCAGGAATAATTTGAGAAGTTCAAGGTTATTATGACTACTTGTCCGGTCTTAGCACTTCCAGATTTTTCGAGACCTTTTGATTTACACTGCGATGCGTCAGGAGAAGGTATAGGAGCAGTATTATCCCAGGATCGCCATCCCATTGTTTTCGAGAGTCGGAAACTACGTGGTCCTGAGAGAGCATTCAGCGTGTACGATAAGGAAATGTTGGCCATTATGCATGCCTTGGCCAAATTCAGACAATACTTGGTAGGGAGTAAATTTTGCATCAAAACTGACCATAATAGTCTGAAACATTTTCTTGGGCAGCGAGATCTTAATGAGAGGCAGCAGAAATGGGTGAGTAAGTTGCAATCATATGACTTTGATATTACCTATATCAAAGGAACCCAGAATGTGGTGGCTGATGCTTTGTCACGGAGACCCCACCTCTGCTCACTTACCGAGGTTTCTGAGGCTTGGAGGCATTTGATCCTAGCTAAGTATGCCAGGGATACATGGGCAACAGGCATTATTGATGGCAGTATCTAGGATGTCAGATATTCCCTTGTGGATGAGTTGATCATTTATAAGGGGAGGATTTTCCTTGTGGCACACCTATGGCGGGTCATCCAGGTTTCTTTAAAAAATACAGGCAGATTTGTGAGAGGTTTACCTGGAAGGGACTGAAGGGAGATGTTCAGCGATATGTTCGCGAATGCTCTATTTGTCAGCAGAACAAACAAGAGCACACTTGCCCCGTCGGGTTGTTACAGCCACTCCCCATTCCTGAGCGGAAATGGGAGTATTTCTATGGATTTCATTGTGGGGCTACCCAAAGCCCAAGGACGGGATTACATTTTCGTGGTGGTGGATAGGCTCACGAAGTATTCCGCAGTGCAGTTGGCAGAGTTATTCTTTCGGGAGGTGTTTAGGATGCATGGCTTACCCCGAAACATTGTGAGTGACAGAGATAGTCGCTTTATGAGCCACTTCTGGCAGGAGATCTTCAGGTTATGCGATACAGAGTTGACACAGAGTACCAGTTATCATCCGTAGACCGACGACCAGACCGAGATTGTCAATAAGTGGGTGGAAGACTATCTGCGGAATTACGTCTCATCACAGCAGAGGGCTTGGAAGTGGATACATATGTGCGAGTATTGTTATAACTCCACATTTCACATGAGCATACAGATGTCCCCTTTTCGTGCCTTGTATGGCTATGATCCCCGACTTTTGTGGATTTACTATGCAGTGACAGCAGGGTGCCCAGTGCAGGAGATTTATTGCAGGACAATCAGGATATTATGAGGGCATTGAGGGACAATATACAGAGAGCACAGAATGTACAGAAACAGTATGCGGATCAGAAGAGGACAGCTCGTTCTTTTGAGGTTGGGGACATGGTTTATCTTATGCTACAGCCTTATAGGCAGTCTTCTATCAAGAAGAGTGGGGCAGAAAAGCTCAAGCCGCGGTACTATGGGCCATTTCGGGTGGTTCGACGTGTCGGAGAGGTGGCTTATGAGCTGGAATTACCTGAGGACAGTAGAGTACACAATGTGTTTCATGTTTCGCATCTCAAGGAGGCCTTAGGCCGAACTATGACTCCTGCTATATTACCACCCCTAGATGGTGAGGGGAAACTGGAATTGATACCAGAGGCCATTTTGGATATCCATGAGAGAGTTGCGCCGGAGAACTATCCGGGAGTACTTAGTCAAGTGGCAAGGGTTACCTGACGAGGATGCCACTTGGGAGGCTGAGGATATTATGCAGCACCCTGGATTGCGATTGCTTGAGGACAAGCAATTTTAGGGAGGGCGGACTGTGATGTCCCCGAATTAGCAGGTTCTGGGAACCTGAATATGGTCAACTCATCAGCGCAACCCTCGTGAGTTGACAGTATGTTTTGAGGGTCTCAACGTTCAGATTCTATTTCTGGACTTTCTATTTCTGGATTTACTATTTATAGTAAGTCAGTTGGAGGCCAGTTACTATTTCTGGCAGTACAGTTGAAGACCAGGTTGATCAGCTGTTTTAACAGCGGATGTAGGAATCGTCATTAGAGGCATAATTGATATTAATTAATGACAATATGTTATTAATTAATAAATTGACTATAGTATTATAATAATAATAATTTATTATTATAATGCTTTTAGAAGTTGACGTATTGAAGACTGGTTAACTGGAAATGGTTTTTAGAAACTCTTGCATTCGAGGAGTTATATATTCGGGCTCATTTGTGAAGTTCATCATCGATTATATTTTATTAAAAACTTGGTCTCGAGAATTGTTCTCATTTTCTGAGCCCTTGCTGATTTAAAAGGGTCAAATAAGTTACAGAAGACTGATTCTTCTGGGAATTGATCGCTGTTGTATGATCTTTCACTCCTTCAGCGTGCTGTTGTATACGTTGAAGACACTCTGATTCTGGATTTCTTCAATTGAACTGAGAACTGCCAAAGAGTTCATGTTGCATCGAATGATTGAAGGGGAAATTGTGTGAATTCTAAAAGGGCCTGCTGAAGTCGTGTTTTTGGTATCAACGCATTGATTGTAATTAAGGCAGGGTCTGATTAAGTCCAGCGTATGCTAAAGTGCCCACGCAAGAGGGTTGTCGAGCTATGGAGACCAGTCGCGGTAGGTGGGAAGACGGCCGCATTGAAGCAGAGAACCATTGGGAATCACGGGCACTAATTTCACGCCACCACGCACCACAATACACAGCAGAGGTGCCACGCGGGTGGCAAGCGCAAACCCCACTGAGTCCCACGTCAACCAGCAGACACCAAACAATGTCAACCGCAACCAGCATTGTAGAATGCGAATAGAAGCCAGGTTCAATTACAATTTACTTGAATCAATAAGTAATCGCTGTTAAAGAGTTGTGTTGTTTCTTCAAGTCTAAAACGATTATTATATTTTAGATAAATCAGAATTTCAGATTTATTATCGAATTACATTGTCTCTTGAACATTATGATTAATATGAATTCTGGAAAGCATATGAAAATTGTCTGAAATAAGCACTTATCGAATTCAAATATTAGATTAAATCAGAAAAGATAGAATTGTTCAGTAGAATTAATATACAGAGCTAGCCAAGCACATCACATTTTGGCTTAAGCAGATTTTTCTTCCTATTGTCGAGGATTGTGTTAGGTATAAGGATTTCGCTATCTCTTATTGGGATGCTTCAGCAAGAGGTATTTAATGGTATAGGTTTCAGCCTTTGCAGGTATTTTAGTTTGGGTTGTGATGATGATTACTTTTTGGAAGTCCCGAAAAGGTGAGTATTGTTGTGGCATGGTGGTTTTACAGTTTTCATTAGAGTGGCGCAGCGTCAGAGTGGTGGTTCTTTTTTGAGGTTTGCAACCCAAGGATCACTTTGGTTTGCAGTTCAGCAATTGAGGGGAATGAGAGAGCCAATATTGACTTTCCATAGTTTACTCCTATGGTGCCCCAGTTTGGTTCCTTTGAAGAGCAAATCTTTGAGAAGTTGACTAAGTTGTGTAGCATCTAATTGCTCTTCTTGCAGGAGGTTTTCAGATCTCTTGTGTTGGTACCTTGCAGGACAATGCTTTGAGCAGATGGTGCTGTAAATCTCCTAGGTTGACTTAGGACCCTACGATTATTCTTGGTTTCAATTTGGATAAGTTTGTTGGTTGTGGGGTTGCATTGACATTTGTTGAGGACAAGCAATTAGGGAAGGGAAGACTATAATGTCCCTTTTTTAAGTTCTATTGCAATGCAATTGGAGTTGACATTCTGGGTTTCTGTCAACCTTATCAGAGGAGTATTTTGTGTTGGCAGTTGGTGTTGTCATTGTAATGTCCCCTTTCTGACTGATATTGGAAAGCTGAGCCAATTACCTAATTTCTCCTTTTTACTTGTCAAATGATTATAATTAAACAAGTAAAGATATTACACCTTGTAAGAATTGCTATTTTTCATATGTTTGTATGAGCATACGCAATAGTTGATATTGAAAGTATAGCAATTTCTGATAAATATGCTATGATTGTTATTGCTTAACTACTTGTGAGAAGTTATGTTTGACATATGATATGCTCCCGAGGTTGATATGTATGTCTTTGGTAGTTTGTTTGTTGTATCTAATATGTCATTGATTTTGTCGAGAGATAATTCGCTCAAAAGGAGCAGGTCCAATATTGAACTTAACAGAGAGGACGATATATGCTGCTAATTTCCTAAAGAGGTAATGTGCTCAAAGAGTAGACTCAATAATGGTAATAAACAAAAATGAAGGAATGTCATGCCCTTAAGAGGATAAATCGAATGTCTTTTATACCCGTGTGAAGGAAACGAATATTCATGTGGTTGGGATGTGTTTCATCCTTCATTCCTAATTGACTCTTTAACTACATCCTTTCACTTAATAACTATATTGTAACGGTCCTATCATTATTATTAATCGCAACCTTTAAACATGATAATCGTTGGTCACTAAACCTTAGTCGATATAGATTTTATTATGCTTAGCCCGTTGGTTGGTATCCAATTTTTATTGTAACTGGGATGGTATTGATATATAATACATCTCCCAAGAAGTTGCGTGGACGCCAAGTCATTTACCTGATAGTCGTATAGGAGGAAGGTGTCGACATATAAGACTTTTGTTGACGTGTATATGCTAAATGAGTCATGACGCCCTTTGCACAGATGTTGTGGTATAGTTTTGATGGAGATTGATTATGGAGAAATCGGTCTGCACAGTTAGTACCTCATTTGGTGCTATATTCGATATATTATATGTAGTATTCAATATTTATTATTGTATTATTATTATTATTTTGATATATTTTATTTAGTACTATTACATTTATTTATTATTTAATTTATGAATTTGTATTTTTATTAATACATTTATATATTATTAATAATATATGATTATCGATATTGTTTAGTGCAGAATCCACAGAGAATCCGAATTCCAGTAGGTGTCGGAGGAATCCATGAGAATCCAAGCATGTAGGTGCCCAAAAACAAGCCACACATGCCAATTTTTTATTCTTTTTTAAAACTAAAAAGCCTCTACATACTAATTCGACCAGCAAAGCATACATTTGGTCATTTGATTGTCATCCATTCATCTCTCAAGTATTTTTCACCATTTTTGCTTTGTTCATCATGTAATGACATTTTGAGACTTTTGCAAAGAATGAATATGACAATCATATATTGGCAATTATGGATTTATCATTTTGTGAGAATCACGCTTCTAATTCTTATTAATATATTATTGTCATTATATGTTTGAAGTTTGAAGTTTTGAACTAATGATGAATGAGCATTGACATGTTACATGTAGGGAATCTATGAATATACATACATACATAAATATATATATTTCGAGAATATCTATATATATACCCGCGGAATAAAGAATTGACCCAAAAAAAAAATTTGCCAAGTCCTAGAATCTAGATCCGGATCTAGATCTGAATCCAAACCCGAATCAGGATTGGCTACTTAGAAAATATTTCTTGTATTATTATTTTAAGATTCTATTATTTAGTTATTAAATCCTATTTCAAAATGGGGACATCACAGTTTACCCTTTTGTGATGTTCCCGTTTTAGCAGGTGTCTGGGGACATGCTTATTAGCCCATCATTGCAACCCTTGTGGGCTAATGACTTGATTTGGGGGTCTCTAGTTGAGGACTTACTATTTTTAGTAATTCTATTTCTGTCAAATTCCTTTTCTGGCAAAGTGTCTGAGCAGATGGTTTTACAGTGCAGTTGATCAGAGTTCGATTAGAGTGGATAGAATTAATTAATTAAGTTTGTCTTAATTAATTATCTTGTTGAGCTCTTTATAAGTCAATTCATTAAAATATTAATGTTATCTTAATGGGGCTTATGTTGGGCATTTTTCATTAAATCTTTTTAAAGGATGATATCTTTCATTATATGAGAATGTCTAAAGTTTGAAGTGATCTTTTAAGTTATGAATTGAGTATGGAAGAAGATACAAGTTTTGGGCCTTCTTGAAGCTAGATGGATTTACTTAAGGCTTTCGACGCTTTTCATGAGACCATCTTTTGAAAACATTTTAAAAACTTCTGAGATTGCTAGAGATTAAGACAAGGGTTTGAAAACGAAATTGCTGAAGAATTGCAAATTCTTCTAGCTTTGGCACTGAGAGCTGGGGTGTTGTAGCAGTGATTTGTGTTCTATTTGACAAAGTTCGAACAGTTTGTTGAGGTTACGAAGGTTGTGAACAATCATTGCTCGTGGTTCATGTTAGAGGTTATTGTAGAGAGGTCAGATCTTTACCGTGGCTTTCTATAGCGTGTAAATTCTCTTAAATTGACGCCAGCACATAGCAGCCGCAATCATCATTGCAAAACGCGATTCAATAATCAGCCTCAATACAGTTGGAAGAGTTGCGGCCAGTCATGAGAAATCTTGGAGTTAATTACAGGTTCCTTCGATAATCAATTCATTTCCTAAGATTGTTGTGTTTCATAAATCTTGTGATAGTTATTTGTTTTCGAAGGTGAATTCTAGATTTTCATTTAGTATTGTGGAGTGAAATAGGTGTTATGAATTAAATTATATTTTGTAATGCAATTTAATGATCTTGGTGAAAAATACAAAAATATATATATATATATATATATATTGTTGAAAATTTGAAAACAAAGAATCAATTTCCAGAAGTTCATAGTTCTTTGCAGTTGATTTTGAATAGAGCCAGTCAGGCTCTTTACACCTTCCCAAATTTTACTTGTCGTCAAGCAAAGTCAATTTTTACATGAAATCTTTTAATGTAAGGTTTGCAGCTCAGATATTATCTCGCCTTAAATTTGAATCCAATAGCTTTGATTGATTTCGAACTGATTCATATCTCTTAATTATTCCAGTATATTCTATGTTACCAAAAGTATAGATTTAAACAAAGATCATACATAATGGAAACATGAAGTATAAACTTGGATGCATGAAGACGCAAAGAAGACGCAGAGCATCTTCTTGATTGAACCCAACGATTTACAATTTGCAATCAACCAGGGTTAGGGAAATGATTTACAAAATCTACTTCCTTATTATGCTTTTGATCATGAAGCCTGCAACCACAAAGTGAACATAAGCACATATATGTATATATAAGTTTCAAAGAAAAACTGAGTCATGATAAATTGGTCCAAGGCAATCCAATACTAAGCCCAAGAGCGGAACTTTGCCCCCCTTGGCCTCGGTGGCAAGTTTTAAGCATCCACACGAGGTGGTCTACTTAGCAAGATGCTTGCTTTTTTTATCTCCTTTGTCTTAAAAAATTAGAGCGACTTTCCTTTATCTAGTACTGCAATAGGGTGCTCTAGCAGTTCTCCCTTAATTGCACACTTGTAGGAAAAGTACTTTAAAAAAATGTCCTTAGCGACTCTCCTTTATCAAGTGCTGCAATAGGGTGCTCTAGCAATTTTCCCTAAATTGCAAACTCGGTAGGAAAGCAAAAATGTGGGATGGTGGAATTATTGTGCCAAGGGCGCGTGAAACAGTCTACAAGAGGCCCCCTCATGGTTCATACCCATTTTGGGACTCTCCACCTCAATGTGACCGGATTACTCTGCCTTTCCCTCCACAAATCCCCTATCCTATGTTCTTTGACATAATACTCATCAGGTTAACTCCTACCCTGAGTAATGCCTACATCATCATAAATATAAATTTAAAATGTTGAAATTTATTTTATTTTTTTTAAGCAAGTTTTGCCTAGGGGGCAGTACCCTTTTTATTACCATAAAAGAGAGATTACAAACTGTTGTTAAAAAACAACTAAAAATCTGGCCACCGGGATCAGTTGTACAAATACATAATCCCATTACCGATGGACATCAGCCTATCTACTACCCCTTCTGGAAATAGATCCTCATTCTCCTTAGAGAATGTTTCAAATTTTTCCAGGCTGTAGTCCTTCACTATTCCTTGTTTGAACAGAGACCATCCCTTGTTCATTTTCTTCTTGCCTTCCGCTTGCAACCAAAAGTGTCCAACCATACAACCTTCCACAGGGTTGGCTTTAATGTTGTTTAGGGAGCAGACCACTTCATGGTATATGTTATCCTCCACGATCCTTCGCACAATACCACTGGCCGCCAGAACGTTCCCCACCACCTGTAAATGTTGAAATTTATATTAACACTCAACCTAATAATCATATGCATAATTCTGAAAGGAAACTTATGTTTACTGCTATGACATTACTAATTCAATTCCTCTATAATAATTAATTATTTCTTTTATGGGCGTAATGTTCAGTAGTAGGGTTGTAACAAGTTGTCCATTGCCCCATAACTTCTATCCTACACATCGATCTTTCATGGTGAACAACTTTTGTATATCTTCTTCTACCCTGCAGGATGGCAGGATCAAGCTTTGATACCACTTGTAATGTCCCCTTTCTGACTGATATTGGAAAGATGGGCCAATTACCTAATTTCTCCTTTTTACTTGTCAAATGATTATAATTAAACAAGTAAAGATATTACACCTTGTAAGAATTGTTATTTTTGATATGTTTGTATGAGTATACGCAATAGTTGATATTGAAAGTATAGCAATATCTGATAAATATGCTATGATTGTTATTGCTTAATTACTTGTGAGAAGTTATGTTTGACATATGATATGCTCCTGAGGTTGATATGTATTTCTTTGGTAGTTTGTTTGTTGTATCTAATATGTCATCGATTCTATCGAGAGATAATTCGCTCAAAAGTAGCAGGTCCAATATTGAACTTAATAGAGAGGACGATATATGCTGCTAATTTCCTAAAGAGGTAATGTGCTCAAAGAGTAGACTCGATAATGGTAATAAACAAAAATGAAGGAATGGCATGCCCTTAAGAGGATAAATTGAATGTCTTTTTATACCCGTGTGAAGGAAATGAATATTCATGTGATTGGGATGAGTTTCATCCTTCATTCCTAATCGACTCTTTAACTCATCCTTTCACTTAATAACTATAGTGTAACGGTCCTATCGTTATTACTAATCGCAACCTTTATACATGATAATCGTTGGTTGATATAGATTTTATTATGCTTAGCATGTTGGTTGGTATCCGATTTTTATTGTAACTGGGATGGTATTGATATGTAATACATCTCCCAAGAAGCTGCGTGGAAGCCAAGTCAATTACCTGATAGCCATGTAGGAGGAGGATATCGACATATAAGACTTTTGCTGATGTGTATATGCTAAATGAGCCCTTTGTGCAGATGTTGTGGTATAGTTTTGATGGAGATCGATTACGTAGAAACCAGTTTGGACGGTTAGTACCTCATTTGGTGCTATATTCGATATATTATATGTAGTATTCAATATTTATTATTGTATTATTATTATTATTTTGATATATTTTATTTAGTACTATTATATTTATTTATTATTTAATTTATTAATTTGTATTTTTATTAATATATTTATATATTATGAATAATATATGATAATCGATATTGTTTAGTTATATCATTATATTTATATATTATTATGTTTACATATTAATATTTTAATATAAAATATTTCTTGCATTATTATTTTAAAATTCTACTATTTAGTTATTAAATCCTATTTCAAAATGGGGACATCACAGCCATTTATGTCAACCCTCTCTCTGTTGGAAGTTGTGAGATTAATGATGACATGTGATGTCAACACTCTGCTTTGTGTCATTACCGATATGAATGTCAGATTATAGAGGGATTGTTGAAGGTAGGATGTGCTGATGGTTGATGTTATTCTTTGTTGTGGATGTCCACCTACATGGTGTTGATGTCTACACTCAAGCATGTTGAGATGATAGTAAAGATGTAGTGCTTGGTGATGTGGTTGTGGTTGGTTTCCTATGTAACTTGAGGATGTCTAACTAACAGGGTCTATGTTCTTGCTTGCACTTTGCATTTGCAGTTTGCGCCAGCATTAGAAACTGTGATAAGTTATTTTGAGGTTGTGCTATTGATCAGGGTGATCTGCATTGAATAATTGCCAATTGATGTTGTGATTTTGGGCCGACCAATGATGTGCTACACACTACATCTATACGTTAGCTTGCTGCCAACTTAGAAGGATGTGTGCCAATAAATTGAATGTATGTGGCTAGACTGAAAGATGTAATAAGACATGTTTGCATCCACTCTTTCTCCTAGTTTGGCCCGCTTTCACTGCATTAAGTTGTTATGTACGAGTTGCTAAGGTCATTGCTTAAGGCCAACCTGATTGATGTTTTGCTTCATGAGATCTATATATAGAAGATCAAATCAATTGCAAAGGGTGAGCGAATTGTGAAAGATGCAAACTTGAGGAAACGGATGTGTGTTGTGGAAGTTAAGGAGCTGAATTAATGAATAGCGGCTTAAGACATTATGTCAAAAGCACTCTAAGGAGACTGTTGGATGTTGTCTGCTAAAGGATTATAATTTGTAATTTTTTTCATGTATCCTGCACTAAGATAGTGAGTCTCCTCAACAGGTCCTTATTTGTATCTTGCTCTGAGATAGTGAATCTTGGTTGCAAGTCTGGTAATGAGCCTGATTGTAATACTTTTCAGATATTGTGAGATATTCTCACCATGGATTTTCCCTCATTGAGTTTTCCATGTAAATTTGGTTTTCTCTTGTACATTGGTGTTAATTGATTTATCTTTCATTGTTGTTGATTAAAGATACATATTTTGGAATTAAAGTAAAAGGATTAAAATGTTAAAGACTGATCCCCCCCATCCTCTAAAGCAGAAATGGAAATCAAATTCCTTTTAATACCAGGAACAAATAATATATCAGTCAATTGTAATGAAATACCAGAATCCAAGTTAAGGGTAGAGTTACCAGGACCTCTCACGGAATATTGAGCATCATCACTTATAACCACATGAAGGCTAGACTCCTCAATCAAATCTATAAGCTGGTTCCTATATCCTATTATATGCCTAGAAACACCACTATCAATCAACCAAGTGTCACTGTCAATGGGAACATTACTAGATAAAGCAGAAATAAAAAGAAAGTCTTCCTTGTTTTCCTTATCATCAACTTCATTAATGTTGGCTTCTTGGTGACTTAGTTGAGCCTTGCATTCTTTGGCATAGTAGCCAAACTTGTCGCATCTGAAACATCGGATGTGAGATAGATCCCTAGGCTTCTTCCTTGGATCATTGTTTCCTTGAGCCCAGAAATTGTCATTCCTTCTTAAATTCTTTTTTTCCAATTTCCAGCTTTCTTAAAGGATTGAGCTACAAGAACTTGGTTATCTAAAGAATAAGAACTTTTAAAACCTCTAGCATCTAAACGAGATTCTTCTTGAATACAATCAGCTCTACGACGATCAAAAGAAGGAAAATCACCTCTACCACTCAAACCTTGAATGAAGGGTTCCCAAGATGAAGGCATGACCAGATCTTTGTCCTGCACTTTTCCTTCCATAGTCTGAATCTCGTGAAGAAAGCCATCATTGTTTCTCCCTTGTCCATCTTGATTTGAAGAAGTTGTCTTCTTAAGGTAAGAGCTTTGTTGAGATTGTTGATCTCATACATTCCCTCAAGATGGTTGAACATGTCATGAACTGTAGATAGCTTGGAGATGACTGCAACAAGGTGATCTTTGACAGAATCAGTCAGGATCTTCTTGGCCTTCAGAGCCTTCTTTTTGTATTCTTTTAACTCATCTGCATTTGCAGGTTCGGTGAGTGTTGGTCCTTTCACAAATTCAAGTACTCCGTTCTCCTCTAGAGAAAGTAACACCCAAACCTTCCATGAAGAGAAGTTAACAGCACCTTCCAGTCTGTCCTCTACCTTAAGACCTGTCACCATGATAAAAACAGCAACAAGGACAAGAAGATCTAAAGAATAATAGGTTAGATTTGATAATGATCGGAAAGAACTTGGCTCTGATACCATGTTAAGTTTTAAGTAATCAGATCTAATCTAAAACAGAACAGTGAATTTAAACAAATCAGAATAAGAGACACAATACAATTTACCCTCGGATACCTCTAGGAGGAAAAACCCAGCATTCAGATCCAAATAATTATTGCTTCTCCAATTAACTTACAACAATGTCGGTGTGAATTTGCTGAGGATCCCCGATCCACGAAGCAAATTAACCAAGAAGGATAGATACAAAATAATGGCCCAGATTTGACTTCTCAATAGAATCTCTGATTTGTGGATGAATTTGGGATGAGTGTTGATGTACTGTATGCGTGTGACCAGATGTGAGCTTGATCCTCAAGATATATCCACCACGAATCAGACCTTCATGAACTCGCTGTTGATTGAATCCAGTGAATAATGTGTCGACAGGAGCAGATCGCAATATCAGGTTGCATTACATATGCCAGAGATTACTTCACTACTCACAGTCCTGCATTTGTTGTTAAGGTTCCACCATGAATTTCGCAGCCTTCACTGTTTGAAGGAGATCAATAGCTGGAGGAAATTCGCTACTTGGCAAACTTAATCCGCAAGTGTATTGTTGTCGAACTAGGAGCAAAGGAAGTTCGCTGTTATATAGCAGAGACATATATATCGCAAGCTTTATTGTGTATGTATCTTTGACCATCCAAAAGTCCTCATTTATATGAGGAAATAACAAATGCTAGGTAAGGTCGGCCTCCAAGGCCGGCCTTGATTTTATAAATCTTGGCGCCATAATAATAGATGTTTGAGCATTGAGAACGGGCCCAGCGCTTTATTGATATTAGTTTATAATTAATTTAAATTAAAGATATAAACTAATTAATTCGTTAAGTTAAATAGCTAGAGTCGACTAGCTATAAAAATCAACACGGACAACCAGTGTCCTTTCATCAATGACCCACGATGGGGCCATTTATCAGCTTTGGTGGCATTTTATCTTCTTCTGTGATGTGTGCTTCTATTTCCTATGTTTCTAATACTTGGAAATTCCACATTATGTAGGGGAATATAATTCCATCTCCATTGTTAGTGACAATTTCCTATGTTGTTGGAGATTGAGTGGCACAATCAACAACAATGGCTATTTCTGTTCATGAGTGTGTTACTTCCTTTTGTAACCTCCTACAGAAAAATATTGTAATGAACAAAAGCACTAGTGTAATGCAGCTCATGGATCTTGAAAAGATTAGTGGTAATCCATTAAACCATATGAGATGAACAGATGAGTGTGTTCTTATTCCTGTCCAGGTTTATGGTATAAATGTGTAAAAACCATGAAAGATTGATGAGAGGTGATTCCATTTGAATCAAGATCATGAGCCTGAAGAGTTGGGCAAACTACAATGGAAACTGTGAGTTTATACCTTGTTCCCACGAAGGGGGGGATTTTAGGAAATCTATGTTTAGTGCTCGTATTGTTATGTATTAGTTACAATTTGTTTTAACAACTTTTTAATATCTGAATAAGGTAGAACCATACGAGTAATTTAAGGAATGATTTCCTCAATATATGTAATGGTTCTAAAACGAGGAATAAGCAGCGATTATTTTGTTTGTGTAGCTTTGAAAATAATAAAACCATGGACAAGAGCTATATTGGGTAACATGTTTATTGTTCCAATAAATTGATTGGTGATCACTAAATCATTGTCACTATTCGGGAAAAAAATTGCTGTCAAGTTTTCGAATCCTTGTTATTTATCAATTTGATTTGAATTTGTCATGTGATTCCTTGGGAGAGTAGTTGACTTCTAGGTCTAGAACAATATCTTGATTATTTGTGTTTGGTATTTGCTCAAAAAGTCTTGAATGGATTAAAGAGTTGAAGTGTTTAAGACCTTTTTGATCTTGATTTGATAATTAAATTTTATGAAATTTTATTAAGGAAAACTATGATCACTCATTCTTTAGTTTTCCATTGCTTATGATGTTTTCATATAATATTATTGAGTTGATGAACCTATTTGAAAGTATTCTTTTACTTTTCTTTAATGATCATCCTTAGAATGGAATTGTTCTTAGAAATATTCTATTCAAAATTCTTCACGTTGATGTGTACATACGGAGTCATTGTTTGATCTAAATCCTCAACCATGGACAAGAGCTATATTGGGTAACATGTTTATTGTTCTAATAAATTGATAGCGTAGGATTAGTTAAAAGTTTATGAGTAGATAGCGTAGAAGTAAAAATGGGCAAAAGAATTGTAAAAATTGCGATTAAATATAGAACATTTAATATGCCAATTTTTTCCACAAAAAAACTAACAATTTTGTGCAAAAATTGCTGAACAATGATTTTGAACATTCTTCTGCCGTTTGGCCCATTCATTTGAATTTAATCGTGATTAAATCATGGAAAATGTGCGGTTTTGAAGAATATTGTCGCCAATAGGGTTTAGATCCACAAATTTCACAATGATTTTAAGTTTTTTCCTTTTTTTTCACCACTGTAAAGTTTATTCAAAATTTCAAAAAAAAAAATATGGAATTCAACAGATTTTTTTGCACAAGATATATGGTAGGGTTTATGCCTCTTTTATCAAAAACGCAATGGTAGATACAATTTTAAATTTTAAAAACAAATGAAACACTATTTCTGATTTTCATGATTGTTTTAAGCACTTCGTGACACTTCTTCCCTCCTTTGATTTCCTATTGTGCTACAAGTGCTAGTTTTGATAGTTTATGCCAAGGATCTTAAATGTATGACTTATATAATAAAGCTATGATCGTGTTATATTTTGATTTTTACAAAATTTAACTAAGTTACCGGGTTTGACCCCTAGAGTGCCCAATACCAATTTAGTTCAAAGCCAGTACTGGTCCTAGTCCAGTACGCCTGAGGTCTGGCTAGAGTGCACTCCAAGGTGCGTCGGTTCATTCGAGGCGAACCTGAGTGAACTCGGACACCTAGGCACCTTTTTTTTTGCAAGCTTTTTTTTTAAAGTCCATGACTTCCATAAAGAGATATGAAACCCTAAAAGTCAATTTTAAAACACTTAGGGAGGTTATTTTTTCTCATTTGTTTTGCAAGCAGTTGTTTTTCTCTTGTGGTTGAGCAAAATTTTGGCTTCTTGAATCACATAGAGGGAGTTGAAGATTGATTTTTGAAGCTTGGTCAAGTGTTGCAACTTCATTCCTACTCATTTGCAAGCTTCCATTCGCTGAAAGAGGTAAGTTCTTTTTTTTTCATTTTTTTCATCCATTTTTGTTTCATAAACATGAAACATTATTTCTTTACTTCACCTATTTTTTTCCATTCTTTTGTTTTTGTTTTGAATGTGTTCATAAAATTTCTTGCTTTAGGAACTAGAATGGCATATACCTCTTCCTCCATAGGCACAAATGAACAACAAAAACACAAAACATATCCAAATTCTCCTCTATAGAAATATGTTGATATTATAAGACCACTACGAAGAGGTGGGGGATACAGTTGGAAATGTCGGGGATGTGATGTAGAATGTAATAGTTCATATTTTCAGGTGGTGGGTCAAAAAATGCCCAGGAAAAAATGGTGTGCCTATACAACAAGAGACAATGTTGATATATATTATGAAGCACGAAGAAGCAGAAAAGAGAGAAGCACGTAGATCAAATTTGCCCATTCCAAAAAAGTCAAAGGAAATGCAGCCTCCATCTAATCCAAATATTCTGGTAGAAGACCACCCATTTTTTACCACAACTGAACCTGAAAGTGAAGCACCTATTGTACGCAAAAGAATGAAATATCCCAAAGCATATAAAAGCAAAAGATAGACAGTTACAGTCAATGTTAGACAAGCCGTTACAATCACAAATGATGCACAAACAAATCTGATTGCTATTTCAACTTGAAATTGAGTACAATGCCAAAAGTTCAAGAAGTTTTGCACTTTAGTCTTCTTACAATGATTCCGCATTGTGAGTCACAAAATTGATTACACGATGGAACCTCCAATTGGATAATCGCTGTCTACAGCAATGCTAGCAGAACGTATGCTTATGTCGAAATCTGATTGTCAATAAATAAATTTACTGTGAAGAATAATTGTGGGATTTAAATTTGTTTATGGTTTCAACAACTCTAAATCTTCTATTTCATGTTAGGGTTTTGAGATCTGTTTAATATTTTGTAATTGAAAGCTGTAATGATTTTATTATATTGATATTATATTATTATGAAGTGAAAAATGAATACGAATTCGACAACATTCAATTATAAAAGTGTGAGTCAAGTGTCTTTTGAAAGGTTTGGGTAAGTCTTGAAGTTTTATTAGAAGTAATGAAATTATGAAAAATAGTGTACCACATGAAAATGTGTGGTTTCAAAAGCTTCAAATTGGACTTGGTGGCAGGACCACCCCTTGACCCAGCTTGAGGCATTGCCCCTAAACCCCAATGAGGAACACTGCCCCCTCAAGGCACTGCACTTAATCCCTCGTGAGAGGCATTACCCCTCAACTATGCTAGGGATTGCCACCCCAAATTCCTAGACTCCCTTTTAATCTCTCTATATCTCTATGATATTAAAATGACTTGAAAATAAAAATAAATTTTTTTCCTACTCTCTTTTTCATGTTTTTTTAGTTGTTTAATAATATGATGTTTCTTCCATTTTTTTTAAAAATGGAAGAGTTGGTTTGCTGATTTTTTTGAAAAAGATTTTTGTTGCTATGCTTAAGAGATTTGCATTGGTATGATGTATTTCTAAATGTAAATAATGCCAAGGCTGTCATTAGTCCTAGGAGGGAAGGGCATAACATCCCTCAATCCTAGTCTCCTTATGATTCTATGATATTCCAATGCTATAATAAAAGTGTAAATGCTTTATTGACTTGATGCAAAGTGAAGAACTTGACTTAGATGCAAAGTGAAGAACTTGTGTTAGATGCAAAGTGTGGATTCAGCAAATATATGCATAAATATTTTATCCTAAAAATGCTTCTAAGACGTGTGAGAAGATTATGATGTGGAGTTGGAACAAGCATCAAGGAAGAAAGACTAGGTCTTGATGCTGAAGTGTCCTAAAATACTCAAGTACGTGAGGAAAGACTAATTAATTAATTTAATTTTATAAAATTATACATAATTAGTGTACTAGATAATATTTTTTATTTATTTATTGTGGTGAGAAATTTCTTTTGAGAAAAGAAATACGTGTAATTGTTAAATTTATTATTTTATTTATTTAATGAATGTGCAATTTTAAGAATATATGAAATATATTATTATATTTATCTTACTGATGAATTAGAAAAGATAATTTCCTAATATTTGTTCTAAAATAAATTCTTTTATTATAAACTGAAAAGATACTTTTTTTTAACAAAAAGAATGTGCGTGAATAAACAAAAAGCTATTTTAATATTATCTTCTTCTATTAGAATATAATATAATAGTTATTTTACTTTTTAGGTTTTAATTTAGGTTTTGGGAAGGAAAAATGAAGATTTATTAAAAATAAGGGTTAGATTTACTTTTTTGTTTTTTCTTCTTCCACTTCTATTGGGATTATTAATTTTCATGATGCCATTTAGAGACAGAAGAAAACAGGTTTGAAGCTTAGCTTGTATCATTCTATAAGCATTGAGATGTTTATTTTGGTTAAAACTTAAGAAATTTTGAGGTTACATCTTTTGAGGTTGACACAAAATTCAAATATTACATACGTCATAAGACCCTTAAATCAATAAATGGCATAGTTCCATGCAGTCTCAGAACATAGGGACCAAAAGCTTGGATCTGAGAACAACATGGAGACAACAATAGGTGGGAGTCCAAGGGCAATACCCCTCTTGTATTCCCTATCATGGTAAGGCAAGATCAAGGGTAGAGCCCTCACCATGAAGATCAAATTAAGCCATTCAAGACCACACAATCCTTCATGGCACGACATCTTTCATAATTTTATCAGTATATTTTCAACTTCTCTCCAATACTAAGTCCTCATTATTTCTAAACAAATCTTCCTTCAATCAATCCTTTCTCTTAACATGATTTTGTCATGTGGCTACTTATATGTATTATGTTAAGCAAAATAAGACCACAAAATGTCAAAAAATGAAGTGTAAAGGTGAAAATTGTGTGGGTTTTTTTAAGCCCATCACCAAGCGTGTTTGAACCAATAACTCGCGAGTCTCACTTGAAAAATCATTCGAGTCACAAGGAAAAAGCATTGAGTACTTGGCTTGACTCACCCTTGACTCAGCACACGAGTCATGTTGATTCGACACGGCAAGCTGAAAAACTTATGTGTTGTGGCGAGTCAGCCATGTACCCCCCAATTTTCCATCTATGTTGATGACAACATATCCATCAAAAGTTACACTTTGCTCATCAAAATAACTATAATTGCATGGTGTTTTAGAAAAATGAATACAGTGGCATATTCATTTGCAAAATCACAACACATTATAGTGTGAGCTACTTTAATAGAAATTGTGTAATTGCATCCTACTCCTGAAGATCTTCAAGTAACTCAAATCACAGTTGGAAAACTTGCAAAGAAATTGGCAAGTTGCCAACTATTTAGGCTTTTTTGTCGGCTGAGTTTTAACAAACTAATATCGCAACTCAAGAATGCAAATTACTCAGTGAATTTTAGGATCAAGTAGTGAATAATCAGCAATGTTGATTTTAGTGATCAGATAGATTAATCCAAAATTAAACAAAATAATGATACCAGAACACGAGTTACCCTGGAAAAACCTCCCTCTCGGAGGAAAAACCCAGCATTAATCAGATCAACTATATTATTGCCTTATCAAGATTACAATGACTGATTACAGTAGAAGTTTGCTTACTGTCCCAAATGTTGTAGATCGAAGATTTGCTGAAGATCTCCGATCAATGAAGCAAATCTGATCTATAATCGCCTATCATGATGAATCACCATAGTCAATCAATATCACCAAGCTAGATGGATCGCCAATGCATAAAGTAGATGTAGGTCTCAGAATGATGAGTTCACAACAGATCTGATTAGTATCCAATAATAGTTGCCCAGATCTAATCACTGTCCTAGATCAGAATATATGCTGATGCCTGAAAGTCATCCAAGGTCTGATCCAGATCGTAGTCTGATTACAAATTGTATATTCAGATTGCCGTCAAAGTCTGATCGCATGCCAGGAAGAACACGATCGCAGTCCTGGGTATAGATCGTTGTCTTGTGTAACCAAATCAATGCCTTATGGATAATGCTCGTTGTCTTATTAATGTCAATGATATGTGTCGCTATATATAAATGCAGATTGCTGTTGTGTCACAGTCCAGATCTGATTGTAAATGCTCGCTGCCTTTATTATGTAATTTGCTGCCAAAGTGTATGAGTCTGGATTAGATCTCTTGTCTTGTATTCACAGATCGTAGTCTAGGAGTAGTCGCAAGCTTGGACCTGTATATAATCCGCTGCCAGTATGTTGCCGCTGCCTTGTATGCTTGAAGTATATTGGATCAGATCACTGCCTTTGCTTGATCTATATTAGACCAGATCGCTGCCTTATATATAATATTCGCTGCCTTGAATATAGTATATAGATCGCAGGTATTTCACATCTATATGATTTACAATACAATGCCCCATATGTCTATGAGAGCTTTACAAATCCAATTTGCAAAGGTCGGCCCTTAGAATTTGGCGCCAAGAAATAAATTAGAATTTGGTCCCATGATATGATCTATTTAATTTTAATTCCCAATCAAAATTAAATATGCTAGAGTCCAATCTAGTAATTAAATAATATTATTTTTATTTTAATTATCCCATTAAAATTAATTAATTAATTTAATCACCTATTAAATTAATTGTGCTAGAATCCGATCAAGCTATAACTTTAACAAGCAAGACCAACCAAAACTTATTGTTCATGATCTATATGTGCAAACATGTTTTAAACGTGGTTTTCATACTGCAAATATCTGATTTCCTATTCAAGCCCCAACAACCAAAACTGACACTCACATGGCATTTGAGTATGGAGGGAAGAAAGGAAACTGCAATAATAAAAGCTAATGGAGCCTATGCATGTAAGGTATTTTATTTTTATAGCATTTTCAAACTTTCCTTTGTTGTGGGTTGGGTGATCAGTATTTCAAAGCACCTTAGCATTGTGCTAGAGGGACAATATCTGCCTAGCTTGATCAAACACACTAGCAATGTTTAATTTGATATTTACTTCATGTTAGTCTTTTTTTTTCAAAACATGTTTCAAGGAAATGGTATTTTGTGTACCCTTGCCTTGTGCAATATATGCAAAATCATCCAATTATTCTAAGCCACACACACTAACACTTTTAAATATAAAACTTAGTCAGACTTCAGAGAGTTGTGTGCAGCTTGCATGGTGCACAAAAAGCATAAAAATGATAAAATCTGAAAGTCCAACCATTTTTCCTTGTATAAGTTTCATCATTGAAGACTGCATCAGAGTTTAAATATCATTGTATTGGCATGATGACGCTAGTTTGTACTCTATTGGTATTCAAATCCAATACAACCACTTCCCCAAGACTGTACAAACTCATTTCATACATTTTTTAGTTGTCTTTTGCAAGAAGTTAATGTTTCTTCATGAAATTTACGTAGTTTGTGAATTATGACTCAAATATCTCATACACTTCTTTGCATGGGCAATCAAGATGTCAAAGAATTTGGTCTTCCACACAAAACCTAAAAATAAGGATGTCAAATACCACTAGTTGTGGGTCCTAGTGATGAACATCTATTGTCTGACTGTAGCTCAAACAGCAGACATCTTCACAAAATCTCTTGACTTGATCAAATTTGAGAAGTTTATGAGACAGCTTGGCATCTATCCAATAAGCTTATTCAAGATCACAGTGGAGTCTGTTAAAACTTCATCCTAAGTCCTCTAGCATAGATTACTGGCATAATTTACAGTTCAATACATGTCTGTATTAAGGAGCATGCTTCTCCCGGCAAGACACCCCCTTTGATTTGTTAGTGGGATAGTTTTTATTATTATTGTAATGTATGTTGTTTGTGGGTAGTTGGCCCAGTAGGAGGTTTTACAGAGATTTCCATTGTTTATATGTGGACTTGTTCATGTTTGAGGTCTAACTGTATACGGTGTGGATGCAAGCTTCTCTTGAATCTGTCTTCTGCTTGGATCATAAGCAGTAAGAATATTTGAGATGGCCATTGAAACCAATGTTTGATGTCACCATATTTCATAGAGTGAGAAAAGTAGTAGATGGTTATTTTTCAACAGAAGCAAATATAAAAAACTCAAAACACATATTATATAAGATCATTGTACAGCTGAATACACAACTATTCTCTATTTACCAGAGCTTCTCTATATGAAATGGTTCTGCCTAAATAAGCACTACTAGCCAATAAAAGACAATGCCAACTATTGCATTTGACAGAAAGCATACTCATATTAAAAATCCTCTCAGTGTTTTCGGATTGGAATGACTGTAAACTCTTCAAAAGGTTTTTCACTTCAGTGTCAAATCTTTCGACAGCTGTAAGAATAGCCATATCTGCTGGATGTTCTGGTGCCCGCAGCTGGAAACCAACACAGAAGTGAAGCTTAAGTATTTATTTGCTTGTTGGTTTATTTCACCAACCTCCACAAACACACATACAAGAACCCCTCTCCCTGAGATGCATCAATGGTGACCATGAAAGTACCCCACACACATAAAACTCAAGTTTAAATAACAATTTATGGCCACAAATGACAGATATTAAGTAACAATATGATACAAAACACATAGCTTCACAAAACTGAAATTTAGTAGGTTTGTGCAATTTATAATTTACAAACCAAAAAGCTTGCCTCCACAAATATTACTATAACTAAATTGCAAAACTAAAAATAAATTTAACTTTCATTTCTCACCTTTGTTGGCAAATGTGCTTTGTCAAGTGAAAACAATATTTCCTCAAGATATTCCCGAATCTTCCATAGGTTTTCATCAATTTTATGCGGTGGATCGAATTCCATTTCAGATACCATTAACTCCTCCCCTGGTAATAAAATTAATAGTTCTAAGGAGACAGGTTTTATACATTATAAAAACATTATCAACAATCCTCAAAAACTGCACATACTAGCAAAATAAATTCCATTTTAATTCCTTAACAAATAGATACATCTAAAAATAGCACAACATATCTGTAGTTTCATGCACATTGCATGGATAAGATGTACATCACCCTCTATAATATTTTGTAGTCCAATGATCACAAATTTTTGATATATTTCAAGCATCTCAATTACTAACCATGCTAAAATGCAAAGAGCGTCTAGAATCTAGATCACGATAGCCATAAAGGAAACACAAAAGTGTTAGGACCACGGGCAACAATATTAAACTAGTTAAAAAAGAAATAATATCAAAAGTCACAAACACATATATAGGGAATACATGCACATAGGCTCTGCTCCATTTCCACTTGCTAGCTTCCACCTCTATGCTCTTTTTGAAATTTTAAATAGCAACACATTTAAAATATATCTTGCATAATATTTATCCACAGAAAGTATCCCCAATGAAACATAAATATTTTGACAAGTCCTACAAATGCAATTACAAATATTCAAGCCCCAAATCAAAAACAAGAGTTAAGAATATAGAATCAAATTGTTATAATAATATAACATTAATTGAAACTAATATGTTTCAAAAAGACCTACACTTGTCCTTTGTGAATGCTTCCTAACCCTTGACAAGGAGGTGATTTTAAAATTTTAGATCTTGTTCAATATTTAATTTGTTGATGCACCTAGGAGCCTAACCTTCAAACCAAAATAAACCTCCACAAAACAGCGAGAAGCAACACACAAGAAGCCATTTCATGACACAATGAACTATTACATTGATGAGAATGAGATATTACACAATGTACAAACCCCGGATTATATAGCTAGGTGTGATGAGGTACAGGAACAACCTCCAACTACCTCAACGGAAAAAAATTAGATGCAATTAACATTATTAAATAATGTACAACTAATGCAACTAAATGATTTTACCTAAGTAAACTTTAAAAAATGTGCACGGTACAAATGCATACATCAACACCCCCCTTAAGTGCAACGTAGGGAGAAATAGGCAAGAGATTCAATCAGTGAATGAAAATGCAAATATGCAATATGAGATGCATTATGAGTCCTAGCAACATCATCATATTAGGTACCCATGTACAACTACGATGCAAATGCAAATCTCTCACAACTAGAGAAAAGGAGGAAAACCCTGTGGGAGAAAACTGCTCTCCAAAAGAGAGAACAAAAAATGAAAGGAAGGACTCCTCAAGACCCCCCAAGGTCAACTTTCGTCACCCATAACATTGATCACAACTGAAGATAGTGAGGAGATGCCAATGGATTAGTGAAGATGTCCACAACCTGCAGCTTTGTAGGTGTGGGAGTTCGGATGCAATCAGCCATCCCATATCTTTGACGCAAATCAAGAGCATACGTCTGCTAAAAGAAATACCGGCAGAAGATTGATGAATCTAACGACCAGGGAAGTAATGCAACAAACTTAGATCAATCATATCAAAATGCTCCATCAAAGCTCATTCAGTATCCTCAATCATGGCTGGAGAACTCCTTCTGAGAATTAAATCATCCACTTAAAGAACAAGAATGAGAAGATCCCCCTCATGCCTTTGAATATAGACTATAGGTTCAAAGTGACATCTAGTAAATCTAGAAGCAAGCAAAAAATTGTCCATCTTCTCATACCAAGCTCTTGGGGCTTCTTTGAGTCCATACAATGAACATTGAAGCCTACAAACTAGTGAAGGATCTTGAACAAAGCCCGGTGGTTGCTCCATATAGATCTCTTGAAGATCACAGTGTAGGAAGGCACTCTTCACATCCATCTAATACACTAACTGACCCTGAGATGTAGCATTAGAAAGTACAAGACGAATGGAATCCACCTTGGCTACAGGAGCAAAGGTCTTGGAATAGTCAATACCCTCAACCTGAGAAAAGCCTTTAGCCACAAGACGAGCCTTATACTTATCATTAGAACCATCAGGGGCAAACTTGGTACAATACACTCACTTGCACCAAACCAACTTTCTTCCCTTAGAAAGAGGAACCAAGTCCCAAGTATGATTCTTCATCAAAGAAAAATACTCGTTAGCCATAGCATTATCCCACTCTAGAACACCCAAAGCATCGGAAAAATTTTGAGGATCAGTAGAAACTACATGACTTAAAAGACTAACACCTGAAGTGCAAGAACGAGTGCAATGTGTAACCATGGGATCACTTACAAGAGGACCAGCATCCTCAAGAACTGCACAAGCTTGTAAAGGTCGATTGGGTGCAAGTGGAGAAGGAGAAAATGGAGTAATGTCAACAACTAGATCAATACCATCATCAGGAACATACTTATCAGGAGCATCATCATCATCATCCTCTAGAAGCAAAATATCCTCTGAAGAAAAACTGAGAATAAGAGAGGAAGAGGCTTGTGATGGAGAATCCTTTGGAGTGAAAGACTCGTCAAAATGAAGATCATAACGAAAATGTACCTCTCAAGTGACAGGATCAAACAACCAATAACTCTTCACATCGTCGCAATAGCGAACAAAAATGAACCATTGACTCTTCTCCATTGCCCTATGTCTAGCATCTGGAATGAAAGTCCATGCATCATTGCTAAATACTCTAAAAAAGGACACCTTGGGCTTGACATGAGACCAAGCCTCCTTGAGAGTCTTATTCCGCACTACCTTGTGAGGCATACGATTTCGAATGTAGTTGGCACAATTAACAACCTCCACCCAAAATGCTAGAGCTATGGACCTAGACTGAAGCATACAATTGGCCATTTCCCATAAGTTTCTATTCTTCTGCTTGGCTACACCATTTTGCTAAGGTATGGCACTACGTGTTGATGAAGAATACCTCAAGCATGGCAAAAATCTTGAAATGCCTAATTGGCACTCTCCCCCATTATCTGTGTGAATCTTCTAAAGGGAATGTCTTAATTGCTTCTCCACAAATGCAAGAAAGGTCCTGAAATGTCGAAGAACCCTCATCCTTGTACTTCAAAATGTACACCCATGTTTTCCTAGAAAAGTCGTCAACAAAGGTGAGCACATACTTGGCCCCTAAAAATGGAGTAGGGAATGACATGAGGTCACTGAGCACCAACTCAAGGGGAGTCGATGCTCCCAAACCCTTAGGAAATGGATCCCTATAATGTTTGCCAAAAGCGCAACACTGACAAGCTCCATTTGAACTAGAGATCTAAGGTAGACCAATAACCAAATTTGGTGTGCTCGTCAACTGAAGATATTTGTAATTTAGGTGCCCAAATAGTTCGTACAAAAGCTTGCTCATAGAATTTGCAGGAGCAATAAGGGATGATCCTGATGAAGACTCAAATCCATCAAAACTACACAAATGCGTTTCATGATCAATTGTGCCTATAGCAATGACCTCACAAGCGTGCATCTCTCGAATAGTCAAATCATTATGAGAGAGCACAACAAGCCTTCCATCACCATGATTGTGAATCAGATAAACAGAAAGCAAATTTTGTGAAATATCAAGAACAAGTAGAACATCATCAATGCTACCATCCTGCATTTGAACTGAGCCTGTCCCCAAAACTGGAATATGAGATGAGTTCCCAACAACAATATGTGAAGTAGGACTATCGAATAGAGAATTAAGAAGATTAATAGTATGAGTCATGTGATAAGAAGCACCAGAATCAAGAATCCAACTGGCACAAGTAGAGGACAAAGTCGTGGTTGAGAGGGCTTGCCCTTTTCCCAGGGAAGAAGACTTAGGCATGGCTAGTTTATGATTCCTCATAGCTTCCTCCAATGTTGCTAGCCTCACAAAATATTGTGCATCATTATGCCCAGATTTTTCACAAAAGGAACAATTCTCCTTCTTCTTAGACTTGCAGGAAGACTCCCCTGAGTGAGGAGTACCCTTCTGATCATTCTTCGCCTTAGACTTGGAGGGAAGCGCACCACCTAAAGACAAACTTGTCTTGGGCTCCTTATTCTTACCCTTGGCTTTGGAAGACTGAGCAATCAAAGCATGACTCAAAAAGAGCATCCATCAGCATTAACTTGGCCTACTCCATAGTCAATCAATCCAAAACTCCTCAAAACAAGGCATCTTATGGTCTTCTCCTATAGCCTCCATAGTAGAATAAAGGTAGAGCCAAACACTTGAGAAGGACCTCTAAGCTTAAACAGATCAAGAAAATGCACTCCTTATCTTCTTTGGCATGACCACATCCTTTTGACTACACAAAATCAACTTGAACTGTGCAAGGAAATCTTGAATAGTGGTAAATGTATCTCGAGAGAGAGAAATGAGATCAACTTCAAGCTGCAAGATACTAAACTAATTGACCTTACCATACAACTTTGCAAGCTTATCCCGCACCTCTTTAGGTGTATTACACTCAACAATATGAAACAACAAATTATTTGACACTTGGAAACCTATGAATCCTTTTGCCTCGTCCATTTTGTTTCTATTACCAACCTGCTCAAATGTCTTAGTGAATTCAGGTTGGTCGGCATCCAACATTTGTCAAAGACCACAAGATTACAACAAGTGTGACATATTGAGCTTCCATATGTGATAGTTGTGTGGAGTAAGCAATTCAATCCTAGGGTCTCACATGGTATACAAGGGAACACAAAGGACAAATATGCAAGATGCACCCCCCAGAATAGAGAAAAATTGATTTTGCAATTCCCAAAAACCAAGTTTGTCAAGATAAGTGACAATAACAACTTGTAACTTCACACTAGTAAAACTACCATAAAATGACCAAAAATTCAAAAACTACCTCATTCACAGCGAAGTTCATCGAAGCAGGTTTCTGACGATATCTCATTTGATGAAAACAAACTCATTTTCAAAAGTTATGCAAAAAATAAAAAGACCTATTTTAGGCACTTTTGGAATCCACAACAGCTCTTGGTCCCACCAAATGACCACGAAGAACAATTGGCAAAAGATTGAAGCCTTTTAGGCCAAGTGGATCTTGATATGACAAAGTCTCCTATCTCAACCATCAAGCACTATTGCAGGAGCATGCAAGTCTGTACAAGATAGATCAACTCCACATGTGCGAGCATGGATGTGAGCCTCTCCAAGCACTCACATATAGCTAAAGCACTCACAAGTATAGAAATATCAAAGAACTTGTTAAAATATTTGATCTTTCCTTGGTTGTATTTATTTAATTTAGGATAAACCAAGGTATCCTACATGTATTTTGTCCTCTAGTACAAGTAGGAGGACATGTCATTTCTTTGTAATTCCTTTATTAAGGAAAATAGTTTATTCTCCTTAAGAGGATATTGACACTTTACACACACCTATTATGAATGGTGGCATTCATAGATTTGTGAGTTACTTTGTAACTCCTCTCCTCGTCTCTATTTAAGAGATGTTCCTCTCTCATTTCTACACTATGATGTTATTGTAAATGAGCTTCTTGCTCTCTCTGTCTCATTCTTAGGCTTTGCTTCATTCATAATTCACAAGGGGTTTTTCTTTTTTTTTCCCCTTTCAAACTTCTTGTCTCCTTGTCTTGGCTCTTTTAGTGATTGCTCCAAGTTTATGCGTTTCTCATGGTTACAATCTTCTCTTCAATTCACTTTCTTGGATTATTGTTTATTTCTTTGCTCTTGAGTTTTTTCCTTTCAGAACTCTTTCACATTATCAATGTGAGATAAATCAAAACCAAAGAGCAATCTTTCCTCTCCAAGTATATAACCCTAAAGGCAAATATTTTGCATAAGACATTAGAAAGATGAAAGTCTTGTTACATCCCTCCTCCATGATCATTTTAGCTAACAATTTTAACTGCTTAATTGGAGATGAGATGTTAATGTTAAAACATGTCATTTATGTATATTGATGGATATTGGTGCATATTGATGGATTATGCTAGCAATTAATGTTTATTATATTGATACCACAATGGTAAGAAGATTATGCCTAACTACCTTGTGTCCTAAGCAAATGCAGGAGGATGGATCACCTTCGAAGAAGGGAGGGGGAGTATCGGCATGGAGATGGGAAGCAAATGCAAGGAAAGGTCAAAGTTGCCATCTAAGCCTAGAACCTAGAGATAAGTAACCTACAGTTGTCTAGTAACCTAGAGGCATAGGGTCAGGTGGTGGTTGTTAGTCATAAATTGTCAGTGGTGGGGCTAGGAGACCCTTCTATTGTTTATCTTTTTAATTAAATTAATCTAATCAATATCGATAAGCACATTCATCTTTATGTAAATGAGAATTGGATTAATATTTGAGAAATTCAATTAATTCTATCAATCTTGTAAGTAACAACCTCGTGATTACCTAAGTATATATGCAAGTATGTATATGTGTGAATGTATGTGTGTGTGTGTGTATACAAGGTACATAATACCATATGCGTATGTATGCGAATAGGTATGTATGCATATATATACATACATGCATTCATGAAATCCTATGATTGAATGTATGTATGCATATACACATATGTATATATATTTATATACATAAGAATAGCTAATTATGCAACTCGAGCACATATATATGTGTGTACATGCATACTTAGGCTGGGGTCCCATGGAGGGGGGGCCTCCTTAAAAATAGAGCTATGGCTGCTGAGATTTTTTAGGAATATTTAAAGGTGAGCAGTCCTATGAATTTTTTAGTGTGTTTCAACTTAAAATTAAAGCTCCTAAATTTAAGGAATCTGTTACTAATATATTATTAAATAAATGAAAAACTTTATTTTCCCTCCAAATTTTACTTTTTTGGTGAGATTTGTTTGGATTTTGTGGGAATAAAATGTGCAGAACTTTGACATGTGGCAGAATTTCTCCTAAGCTGGTGGGGCAATTTCCAGCACCACCCCATTTTCACCGGCTCAAATTTAGAGGCCTAAAAATGAGGGGCTCCTATTTTGCAGGAAAAGATTCTAAATAATCCTGTAGCCCCCAAAAATAAATTCCATGGGACCTCCTATACCTAAAAAATAGAGTTGTAGCCCCCTCCACAGGACCCCTGCCTTATTAATATAAAGTGTGATTTAATTACAATGCAAAACTATTCAGCTCCAAGCCGAAATGCTTAATCAACTTAAAAGGTGGCAGTGGTAGTAAATCCTCCATCTTGCCACTGAAACTTGCAAGGAGTTACAATGTTTTGTGGTGGAAAGAATAAAAGGAATCATCGGGAGGAGTTTCCTTGTTCGCTCTCTTTACTCTCGCAGCTTCTTTCTCTGGCAGCTTATGCATATTACGATATTCATTCTTAAAGAATTGGTATGCTCTCTGCAATCCACCTGCTAAGGATAAATTACACAATCTGAGCTCTGCAATTATTGTTCATAACCAGTAACTGCATATTTACCATTTAGCTCATTCATAAGCAAAAGCTTGTGTTGATTCTCAAGAATCATCTCTCATCCGATTGGCTTATAATTTTCTGATTTAACACCATAGGAAATATTAAGTGGAAGGATCATTGTGGTTCATCCATCATAGTTGCAGCAATCGAGCCAAGGGAATCATCTCCAATTTATTGATCATGCAAGTCGATCCTTGCTTGATTTTATTTGTTATGAATACTTATCGATTGTAATATGAAAGTTCGGTCATGGATTGAAATATATTTGTATGAAACGTATCATCAATAGTCAATGCCATTTGATTGAATCTACATATGAATCATATAAAATATGTTATCAATCAGCGCCTTTGATTGAATCTGCATATGCGAAATATGTCATCAATAGTCAATACCTTTGATTGAATCTGCAAATTGAGGAGTTGATTGAAATGATAAATCCAACGGTAATGGAAGAGAAGAATAGATGAATAATGTGAAATATGTCATCAATAGTCAATGCCTTTTGATTGAATCTATACCTGAATAATGTGGAATATGTTATCAATAGTCGAATGCTATTGATTGAATCTGATCATGAACAATGCATAGTACTTTCAACCTTCGTTATATTGAAGGTTGACAACATGACTGTCCGAAGGAAAAGTATATCATCAAGATTATACATCTGTTGTTGTTTCCAAAAATCACAGGAATCAATATGAACTACTGGTTCATAACAATTAATCAAGAAATATATAACAAGGTTCTGCCATGATTTGTAACTGCTCTGCAATTTAAAAGTTCAGTAGCATGCATGATAGGAAAGAACACTTATCTCAATTCTATGGTTGGCATTCTATCAGCACATTGCCTCAATCTGATATAAAATACAAGGATTTAATCCAAAGTCAATGTTAAACTGAAAACAGGACAGTAAGGAAAAAAA
The DNA here is from genome assembly GCA_018584345.1 of Thuja plicata. Taxonomy (NCBI): domain Eukaryota; kingdom Viridiplantae; phylum Streptophyta; class Pinopsida; order Cupressales; family Cupressaceae; genus Thuja; species Thuja plicata. The sequence continues at coordinate 7,426,601 of MU224540.1, read as the reverse complement.
AATTAAACATTAATCATGTAGATGCAAGAAAGGGTAATTTATTCTCATCATATTGTAAAACTGATAGAACGAAATCATCTATAACCAAATCTAAATCTGATTAAAAACAGCAGAAGCTTCTTAGTGGGCGAAAAACCAATGTTACACCGTGTTGAGGGGACAGAGGGATGGGGGGACGTTAGGACGGGTTTCCAAGACGGGGGAACAAAGGGCCTAAGTTTGGGGATGGCGGCAAGGGGGTGGTGTTGTATATACTATATACCTAAGTTACTGATTCAAGTGCAGATGCGGATGCAGGTACAAGAATCGGGTGCACGGATGCATGAAAATTTTTTTTTTTTTGGGGGGGGGGGGGGNGGGGTTTGGATGCATTAATATATATATATATATATTATATACAAAAAAAATGCAAGAAATATGCAGAATTTAATCATTTGATAGTATGATACTTCATCATTGATCAAGATAAATATTAAATGCCAATTGATAGTTCACAAATATTCAAATAAGCCATATCATATACGTATATGTTCGCAATTCCAATGAAAATCAAAAAACCATTACAATTACAAAATCAAAATGTAGTTCATGATTCAATGTTCATCAATCAGGATTCACTAATCAGAATCATAAGTATTCTCAAAAAAATCTTCATCTTTAGGCTCAGCTGCTGCAAGTTCAAGATCATTTGAACCCAAAGCGGTTCCACTTGTACTAGATGCACCATGTGTCAAGATGTAATCATCATCATCATAATTTGTAGTGAGTCTAGTAAGATCCTCAACGGTTGCATCCAAGTTGGCACACTCAGGGGCTATATCCCAAAGCTTCGCTGCCCCATCCTTGTAGTGTTCCTCCTTACGTGACAAAAGACGCAAGTTGGTATGAATATAAACCAAGTCTTCAGCTTTTTTTGAGCCCAACCTGTTACGCTTCATTGAGTGGATAAGAAGTATGTACTCCAATTCCATTCAGCGGCAGAAGAACTTGCAACCTGGACAGTGTTCATAAAATTAAAAATTGAAATGCAAAGCAAATTAAAGAATGTTAAGTAATAAATTGTAGAATACAAGTGGTAAAACAAAAACAAAACTTAATTGTGAGAGGATCTTGATTGCAAGAGGTTGTAGATACTTAAATGGTTGACCATAGAGGTACCACCATGTGATAGCATCCATGTCGTATTGGTCCTTAATTGTTGTTGCACTATGATTTCTTCCTGAGGCAAACAAGCCAAGCCAAATTTTGTCCTAACTTTTTGTGTCTTTCTTCATCTGAGAATAGTCTTTCAAAAGCTTTCTTGCACCCATTAGCAACTTCTTCATCTGCATATGGTGCTACTCTCTCTGACATAGTAAGTACTTCATTGCTATAGTACCTCGGAGATAGGGCATATGCAAGGAGGTGCAATGGGGTGGTCATCTTTTCCCAACGATGAATGATTATTTCCACCTTATTGCATAAGGTTTCACATTCCATGGGGTCATTCTCATGTTTTTGTATTGCAATTTTTACCTTCTCTACCATTGTGTCCATGCCATCATATACATCCCCTAAACAAGGTTTATCTGTATCAACAAATCGGAGCATAGTCATGATAGGCTCGATGAAATCCAATACATATTGCACACAAGCCCACCAACTGTCATCCAAGACCAATGTCTTGACCTTTTGGACCCTCTCTGAATCTGAAGCCTTCCATACACCCCATTGGTTGGAAATAACCATTTGGCTCAATGTCTTTTGCAACTTGACAAGTCGTCTCATAACAATAGTATGAGATGTAAATTGGGTATTAGCAACCTAAGTAAGTTAATAACAATATGTCAATAAATATTAAGCAAATTTATATACAATTTGATAATTGAACATGACAAAATTTATTAAAATTAAATAAATTAATTAAATTTAGTAATTATAATTTACCTTCAACAACTCCAATTTTGAGAAAGATCTAAATATTGATTGTGACATATGGTGATTTGTCACAAACATCTGGATCTCCTCCTCTTGGTATATTTATTTTAGCCACTCTATTTGAGTGCCAATTTTTTGCATCACCAAGTTGAGGGAGTGTACGGTGCATGGTGTCCAATTAATGTGGTCATATCGGCCCTCAACCAAAGCACGTGCACCCCTACAATTTTTTGCATTGTCTGTGATTACCTAAACCACATTCTCACTACCCACCATCTCTATGGCCTCAATGAGAATTCTGGAAATGAATTGTGCATCTTTCACTTCCCCTTCACAATCAATTGCCCTCAAAAACATTGCCCCTTTAGGGGACACTGCAATAACATTAATCAATGGTTGGTTTCTGGTATCTTTCCATCCATCGGAAACAATAGTAGCACCTGAAGTTTTCCAAGAATCTCTAATGGGTTGAAGAGATCTTTCTACAGAAGTCCTCTCTTTTTGCAATAGGGTGGTACACACCTTTTCATACCCAAGACTTGTGTAACCAGCCGGTGCACTATTGATGGTCGTTGCCGTCTCACCAAGTTGAAAGGAAGACCATTGGCATAGAGGCAGCATGCAATGGCTTGATCAGCAAGTTCTCTTGTCTCCATTTTAAATGTTGTGCCCAATGGACCTCTTTTGCAAGTGGTAATTTCTACTTCATCTTCCACTTCCGGTACAGGTAAGAATGGATGTTTGGTGGATACAACTGATTCAGTGGGTAACTGCATTTTTTTCTTTCCAGATGGGCCAACATAAGTTTGTTTTGATCTTTTAACCAATCTATCAGCCTCTTCTTGTTCTTTTACAAATTTCTGTTATTTGTGCAGAAGTCATCCCCTTTTTATCTTTGCCTTTGCACATTCCCATCCCTTTACCAGAAGGGCCCATAAAGTGAAGTTTAACTCGAGAATATGAGCCATTAAATGGTTTAATATCACAATAATTACACTTTCATTTACATGACCCACCTCCTGCAACCAGTGACAATCTTGTGGTATGTCTCCATAAAGGAGATCCTACATCAATCTTGAATTTATCGTCTCCTTGCTCTCCCACTGAACTTTCACTACCGGCCATTCTTTCACAATGAAAAATCTGATTTTCCTACTATTATAATAAAGTAAAAAAATTAAGAAAAAAATTAAAAAATTCAAGCATACAAGTGCAAAAAAAGATACAAAAACATTATAACAAAGAGCTAAACTTGTTTCTTTCTCTTAAAAAAAAATTGGGAAAAAAAATTGAAAACTTTCTTCCCTAACTTGAAGAAAATCATCAAAATCTCAAAAAAAATCATTAAAAAACTCAAGAATGGGATCAAATGCTTACCTTAGCGGATGTATACGTTTTACTTTGGTGTTATGCGTTATGCCTTATAAAACGGCAACTATTACCAAATTCCCATCAATGTGGGACTAAACCCCATGTGAATCCCACGGCCCACACTTGAGCACAATTTGGCCCTACTCTCTGCCACATGGCACATATATATTGGGCCATGCGACACAACATTCGTCGCTAGTTCAACAAAGAAGAGGCCACGCAAGCGGATTAGCGTATGAGCAGCAAATCAAATAGCGATACATGGCACCCAGATATTGCTCCACATCATCGTTCATACGTCACCAATAGTGACGCAGATCTGCCACATCATAGTCGCAGGTCACCTAGTCAACACCCAGTTGGTGCCTCATTAGCATACGGCTTAAACGTCAACAGCCACGCAAGCAACACAATCAACGGCCAAATCACATATTTGTACGATCCAGTCAGCTCACCACATCAGCGGTACGACAAGCACAGTTAGCGCCATGTCATCTGAGGGATCAGTTTTTGCGACACAAATTTTCACGAGCCTAAAATTGACGGTCGTATAGCCGTCAAATCAAGCGTTTTTGTTTTGCTGTGACGGTCGTATGATCGTCAAATTTAAGATACTGGTTTGCTAACGTCAGCGTTGGTTTGAAATTTCTCGCCCTTCACCATTGAGCTTTTTTATATTGCAATCCAACTTTAAAGGCTCATAACTTGCTCATTTTAACTCCTTTTTTCGAGGAATTTTTTTTATTTGGGGTAGAACATCGTGAACCAATGGTGGTGTTGGTTTCTAATTTTGGTGCACACTTTGATCAAAAATCGCAGTTTTTTATGACTGTACCTGTCCAATCCTGATTTTTGCAACTTCCAAGGCTTCGTTCAGGCTCATATGGACACATTTTCAAGTGTCGTTTTTTTTTAAAGTGCATAATTTTGTCTACTTCATTTTTTTGCTATCAATTTATAGCCATTGTGGGCAGAAATATCACTTTCAAAATTTGGTCTTTTTTGGCCATTTATGATCATTGTAATGTTAGGATTTTAACTGGATCTTTAGCACTATTGTTTTGAGTCTGATTTGGCCTCATTAAGGCAGTTGTAATCATTGAAATCAGAAGTCAACTTTGTCTTGTTTTGCAAAGTGCATTGTGGGGGTAATCATTTGTTGATCTCATTTGTGATTTGAGAAGTGTATCATTGATGTAATCATGGGATATACAAGACATCTCTCTGTCATAACTTTGAATTGGGGTAATTATGAGTCATGGGCAAAAGGAATCATCACACATTGTAGATGGCTTAATCTCTTGCCTCATCTTTATAGACTCGTTCTTGAGCCAAAGTCAGAGTGGAATCAAGTAATTTGGGAAAATAAGAATATTCATATCAAATTAGTGATTACTAACAGCATCAATTTATGTCTCCGCTTGGATATCTACCCCAAGTTCAGAGGTATTGAATGCTCGCGCACAATTTGGGCCATTATTTGGGAGCATTTTAGAGATCCCCATGTTCCTCTGTTCCCAACTGATCCTGTTGCAGATCGCCTCATTCCAGTTGATGATGCAAACAATATTCCCTTTGATGATGATACCTTACAACTGACATCTAGTTGGATTTATGATCCAAAGCCTCCACCTATAGCTCCTACTTCTCTCGCTGAGATCAGACATTCATCTCTTGTTGGTGATTCTCGTGAGTCATTGCAAGAAATATCCACTTGTCTTCCTGATTGGGATTCCTACTTGCCAGACATTGGTGCATTTTTTGTCGAGTCTCATATTTCAGATTTGGGAGACATACTTGAGGGGGTTTCTCTTCTCTTTGATGACAGCTTCATTACAGTTGAAGATACTTCTTCAACGTCTTTGGATATTGACATTCATGAGTCTCTTCCTTCACTTGGTATGTCACATTGCTTGGTTCAGGTTAATCATGCTTATGTGATGGATTCTTCAAGCTTGGAGACTGCCATTTAGTTTTTAGAGGCATTCATATTTGATGTTAGTTGTGGCAACAATGTTGTCACTTCATCTTTGTCTTTCGGGCTTGTTCACAATCAATTTCCATTGGTTCCTTGCTTGTCACCTATTGTGATTGGGTATGTTCCTGATTGGTTCGTGGCATCTTCATCATCCAAGAATATGGCGACACGTGAGCAGATTTCAAAGACATCATCATCATGCTATATTTGGATTCCGTTTCCTAATTCCTATCCAGAATGTGTAAGAAACCATGCTAGATCTGGCCTAAGTTCTCAGTGTTGTCTGCTTGACATTTCGTCAAACAATTGGCGTGTTAGCTGACTGAAGACTGGTTTAAGAGTTTGCAGTGATGTTTGATGTACAATGGGCTTGTTTGTTTGTATTAATTTTGTTTTAAATCACCAACATAGATCAAGCAACATTGCAGATGTATAAACATAATAATAATCTTTCTAAGAACAATGCTAAAGTGGCCAATAATATTCAGTCTGATATGCAAAACCATACAGCTGTTACAAAATATCTTCTATTGAAAACTAACATGCAAAATATTAATCTGTTGTAGACATTGGCTGCCAAAGGAGGAAGTCATATATTCTTTCAACAAGGTTTTCATATAATTCTTTTTGCATATTTACAAAGTAAGCTGGAAATCAGTGTTTACAAATTGCAGACCTGGAAATACACTTTGGTGGAGATGCCAAGGACTGACAGCAGGTCCATTTGGATTATAAGTCAGATTTGAAGCATGGATTAACATGAAATGACCTCCGCCTTGCTTCCATTCTTCTCTAGCTGGTTAAACTTTTGTTCCAAGCTCCCACGCCTAAGGGAATGAAGAAACCCTAGCCACAGCAGCTGAAATTCCCTTGAATCCTTGAGGATGTGGTCTTATCTCTCTGAAACCTGTAACTGGTCAGGAAAACATGTGACAATCTCCATGAATGATGGTGAAACCTTCATCAAAAATATATATCAGCTACTTCTTCCAACCGCGTGAGTTCCGGGGCATGAGACTGCAGAGGGCAGCTTCAAAAAATCACCCACGCACTGAGATTGACAGTAGTTTGGAGGCTGAGGAGAGAACCCTTCGTTTTCCGGGGCCAATGATTGATCAAAATGCAAACACCATTAGGGTTTCCGTAATATGGTGAAATATCATGAAACGCTGCTCAGAGCTTTTGCCGTGAAAAATAAAAGAAGTTCGATAATAATCCCAAAACATCAATATTTTCTCTTTATAAAGTCTTCCTCATTTCATTGGCATCCCCTTTCAATTTAATATTTATTTCTCCACATCATAATGCCGCCCAAACAAAATAAATTGGCCAAGACAAATATATTTAACTTAAGCGCTCCAACTAATATTTTGACTTAGGCTTATAATAAGCTTTAATAAAAATTAAATTGGTCCCCCTTACATGACGCCACATTAAAAAATTCGACCTTTGACACCAATATTTTAATTGGACCAATAAAAATAATAATTAATTAGGAATTATGTATAAGTTTAAAATTTAAAGCCCATCCATAATTAATTATCATTCAATTCCCTCCAAAACATTTGGCCTTAGCCTACGGGAATAAAATAGGCTAGCGAACTTAGTCATTGAGGCGCTTAGGCGGAAAGGGACATTATAGAATGGGAAGCATTCCTACATTTATACTTGGTCTATCTTCTTCCCAAGGGGAGAAATGTTGTTTGTAGGCATTGGATTATCTTTTGTCTTCAAGCACTCACCATTTTTGCAGGAGATTGTTCATTATGGGGTGGATATCATGTCTCCTTTCCTTCCTATGGAGGAGGGATACTCAATTGTATATACATGATGTATGTAGTCCTTAGAGGGTCTTGAGTCCTCCATCCATGCATCTTGTTTGTTTTCATCTCTCTTTTGGACGGGAATTTTGTCCCATGAGGTTTTCTCCCTGTCTCCGCTTTATGAGAAATTGCAATGTATTTGCACTAGCATATTGTACATAGGTACCTAACATGGCCTAGTAGTCGGGACCCATCTTGCATTGTGAGTTTAAGTGCATTTCCCTGAGTTGCACTTAAGGGGGGGTGTTGGTGTAATTTACTAATTACTAATTACACTTTACTTAAGCTTACTTCGGATAATGCATACATAGTAGTTTGCATTTGAGACACTTAAGAGTTTGCACCTTTATTTGCACATGGTGTAGGAGAAATTTCACTTTATGTGTTGTCTCCACTTTTAGTGTACTTATTACATTATCATCCTCCACATGTTGCACATACTTCATTGCATAATGGAGGATGATCCACCTTGTGAGGGTGATAGCTTATCTCCTCCTCCTTATCATAGTCTCTTATTGCCTTGCCTATATAAGAAGGCACATCTACATTGTACTCAATCATTATCTATTGAGTTCAGTTACTCATCCATTATTGAATCCAATTGATCATATTGTATTGCGTTCTTAGCGAGAATACAGCTTATTCTTATCATATTATTTCTCTCTTTTGTGATATTCATTGGCCTCTAGATCTTGGGTTGTTGTTATTGTTATAAGAAAATTCTTACATGGTATCAGAGCAATTCTTACAATTTTCACCTTGAATTCTCCACGACAAGGGTAAATACTTAAAAACAGCTACAGGTCACACATTATATTCTGATGTATTTTTTTCATTGTCCACATCCAAATGCTGGTAGAGGAAGCCCTTCAACCCACCCAACTTGTCAACGCAAAACTCTACCCTATTATGAAGCATTTAGCCTTTCCAAAGCTAAATGACCTCACTGCAACCTCCAACATTGAGGAAAATGGTCTAAACTAAAGCAAGGAAAAACTTGGCCTGCCTAGGATGAAACGCCCAACTAGTCAAAAGAATAGTCTCTAGAATGAACGCACAAATCTCTACAGAAAACTCACCCAGCACTTAGGTTTTCTCACAAAGATAATATTTGCCTTTAGTGGCCAGGTTTGTTACCAATCACTCAACAAAAAATAGCTTTGAAACCTGTGCTTTGACACATGATATTATCCCTCAACACAAAAATCTCCAAACTCCCATTCAAAGCATCATCCAATCTCACACATGACCCATTGCCAATAATAATATAAACTTTTAGCCTCCAGAATTATCTTCCTACAATCTTCACAAAAATTTCAAATAAGAATTCACAAAAATGAACTCGCAATCACACCTATAATCTTCAATCAAACTTGCAATCCTTTACGCTCAACCTGAGACTCTGAATGAATATCACTAAAATAATCATGAAGGATCTTCCACCACCATGGCCAATCTTCTTCGAGACAGTTTCCATCCTCAAGAAACCTGAGATGAACCAAGTTTAATATCACAAACCCACAAGTGTTTCACCATACAAACAATAGAATACTCTACCTTCTCCAAATGAGCTCTCCAAATCTTCTTTTATAATATTTCTGGCAACTTTCCTGAAAACACAAAATAAAATTAATTTATAATTAAAATAAGCCTTACTACTCCAAAAAGCTAAGTTGCCGATTCGAGTCTGGTATGTGGGTACGGCAAATTTTTCCCTTGAGTACGAGTATAGGCACAGGTACATCTGTATGTATGTATGTATATGCATATGTATATATACATATATATGTTATGTGTGTGTGTTCAAACATCAAAATTATAAAATATCACTATAAGAAGAATTATACTCATAAATCCATAATTGCCACTACATAAAAATTTTAAATGCCTTATACTATCATATTCATAAGTTGCAAAAATAATAATATTCAAGTCTCAAAATGTCATTACACAATGAAAATCCAAATTAACATCCATATTTAATATTTGTATTCATCTTCATCAGAAGCATCAAGGTCAACATTTGGTTCAACTTCATTTGAACCACAATCCATTAGATTGCCACTCCCACTAGATACGTATATGTCAAGTGCAAGATTTGTCTCATCTATAGAGACTTGGGCAAGTTGTGCAACTAATTAACATCCATATTTAATATCCGTATTCATCTTCATCAGAAGCATCAAGGTCAACATTTGGTTCAACTTCATTTGAACCACAATCCATTAGATTGCCACTCCCACTAGAGCGTATACGTCAAGTGCAAGATTTGTCTCATCTATAGAGACTTGGGCAAGTTGTGCAGCTATAGCATCTAAATCTGCAACCGTCAAAACTAGCTAGGAGGAAAAAAAATGGTGAGAATGGAATTTTTGTTTTGAGAAAATGAGGTGAAATGACAGAAAGAAGGAAAGGTAGGGCAAAATTAGGGTTAGGTGGGCATTTTTAATTTTTAAATGAAATTTTTACTTGTGGGGCCCTTTTTTGGATGCCCTCAATATTGAAAACGCCAGGGTTCCCCTGGGTTCAGTCTAGGTGCCCAAATTTAGACTTGAGTGAACCCATACCCAAACCCAAACCCAAACCCACAAATCCGGTAACATAGCCAAAAGTGATTTATTCCAGCACATAAGTTACTTTATCAAGCATCCGACATTTAGAACTTTTAATTCTCATTCAAATGAGCTATTACACTAAGGTACTGTTTAAATTATTTTAATAAATTTAAGCAACCTTAGTAAAATAACTAAATTAATAGCTCGATATTACACCCGAGTAAACTACCAAAAAGCATCAAAATTGAAATCTTACTACACTTGAGCGATATTGATGATGAATAATGAAAATCAGGCTTGATTGAGTGACTTAATATAAATGGACGATGATGAATAATGAAAATCAGGCTTGATCAAGCTATGTTACCTGGGAATGCGTTTCCAGCAAAAATTGACATGTGCCTGTTTCCGGGACATCCCGGAAACTCAGAAACTTCCGGAAACCTTTCCCTTGGCTGTCCCATAAAATTAAGGTTTCAGTTTTGATAATTTGTTTGATTTCCACTCTCATGTGAACTCTAAAGTTCAATTATTTAACACAAACATTATATGTTAAGGTTCTATAATTTATATAAGCATGCTTTATCCATGTTTTTATATGAATATTCAAAATCTCCCTATATATTTTAAATTTTCCCTATTTTTATATAGTTGTTCCCCCTGCCGTCCCCAGCTCCGAGAAAAAAATCCATCCCGGAAACCTATTTCCCTGTCCCCCCGTCCCAGAAACCTGGGGTAACATAGTGATCAAGTGACTTAATATAAATGGACATTCTCTCCAAATTTCTTGGAGAACCCAACAAAAGTCAAATTTACTTTGTAAAGCGACATTAGGGTCCTCTAGACCATTTGAGCTTATTACCAACATCAAACATTCCATTTGGCACAGCTGATGTATTAGAATATTTTGCATGTTTCTTTTAATGCTCAAGATAGATTCTGTTCTTATAGCAGTCTAATATTAGATACTTGCTATTCTGTTCAGATACTATAGCAGTCTAATATTAGATACTTGCTATTTTGTAAATATCTGGTGTTGTATATATGAGCGTGTTGCTCATTGTAAATATCAAGCAATTCATTAAAATTATCTGCTCTTGCTTCTAGCATTTTATGGTATCAGAGCATAGGTGAATAATTTTGAAAATTTTATAATTTCTCTGAAATTATCTGGCTTCAAATTTTATGAAATTATTCAAAGATCTGGTTGCAAAATTCATGTGGAAATCTATTCGCAGGGTTTTACTATTTGCTTGAACTGTTCGTATAAGCCTCCCAAACACAATTTCCTTCTCTCTGCTTGGTATCTGCTCGCGATTTTTTTTTGTGTTCAGAACAATTTTCGCACCATTTTTCTTTTGCTCACGATTTCGTTTGGTTTTTTTTGCTCGTGATTCACCTGGTATCTGCATCATTTCCGCGACCTAAGAATATCTGAACAAGCGCGAACTGCCTCCTTTTTTCGCGCGACGAGGGTTTTCCTGCACTCTCTCTGCGACGCGCCTGGTTTTTCTTCCGCGACGGGATCTGTTTCTTCCGCGCCTCAGGGTTTTCTTGCTGGTGTATGCTCTACTCACAACCTGGGGTATTATCTCTGCAACATCCACCATATTTTTGCATCAGAATCCACACGATCTGGTGTATTTTTTTTGTGATCACGACCAGGTGTCGTTTTCTGTTCGAAACCCTAGTTTTCGAAGTCGAGAAAAATTTTTGGTAACACATTCTTGGTGGGTTTTTCGAGATCTTATCTGGGTCTTCCACAGATTTTTTTGGGTGCTTCACTTTTCATGCCTCGGTTTTCAAGCCAGCGGATTTTAATTTCAACTTCAGATTCCTTCTAGTTTTTTTTTGTCAGCTCTTTTGGGTACTTGTCGGATTTTTCTGGGTCAGCCAGAAATTTGCCTTGAAATTCGTGCCTATTGAATTTCATTCTTGAAATTTGTACCTGATTCTACTTAACACTGTTTAGTCTTCTTTTTGTCATTTTTCTGTGTTTTTGGAAATGGCATCTTTGACCAACTTGATGTTAGAGGGAAATCAGCGATTTACTGGCAATAATTATAATACCTGGAAGCAGCGTATGTTGACCATATTTGAGTATCGCCACCTCGATGAACTGGTTTTGGGCACCGAAACTCGTCCTACCATAGCAGGCACTGATCAGAACAAGTTTGATGATCGTAACAGAGAAGCTGTCATGCTTCTAAAGCTGTCTGTTACAGATGACCAGTTGCCTCATATTCCCTCAGGGAAGACAGCCTCCGACATTTGGAAGCACTTGAAGGAGCTACATGAGACCTCTGATAAAAGTTGGGCATTCTTCTTAAAGAATCAGTTGTTCTCCATCATGATGGATGAAAGTTTGTCTTTATAGGACCATCTCATTAAGATTAAGGACATTTGAGACCAGCTTGAGGCTATTGGTCGAAAAATGGAGGAAGACATGGTAGTCATCACTCTCAAGAGTCTACCACAATCTTACGAGCACTTTGTTGAGACTCTCAACATTACATCTACGAATGTTGATTTGAAGTTTCCTAATTTATGCAACAAACTCCTACAGCAGGATTGCTGGAAACAACAGTTTGGTAGTTGCGCTTTCTCATCCTCTTCAGAACAAGCCTTTGCAGCTAAATTTCAGCCACCTCAGTCATCACAACAGGGAGGTTCACACCAACCCTCAAGTAATTTTCAGCAAAAGAATGTGCAGTGTCACTACTGTCGCAAGTACGGCCATATGAAGAGAGATTGTCGTCAAAGAATCGCTTCTGAACAAAGGAAGCAGGGAGGGTCACATCAACAGGCGAATGTTGCTGAACAGACTGAGTAGAAGGAGTCTATTTTTTACGCTTTTATGGCTAAAAGCCCTTCAGATCTAGCTACGTCTTCTGCTTGGTACATCGACTCTGGGGCTTCACGTCACTTTTCTCATCGGCGTGACTGGTTTACAGATTTCTCTCCCTTCAGTGATTCAGTTGTGTTTGGCAGAGGAGAGGAGTATAAAATTGTTGGCAGAGGAAATGTTCAGATACTATCTGGTGGGAGGAAGCTCATCTTTCTCAATGTGTGCTACGTTCCTGGTATGGCACTCAATCTGCTATATGTGAGTCAGATCATGCGGAATTCTCCTCTGTTGGACGTGGTGTTCAGTGCTCACAAATGTTCCATTATTGATCGAGAGACTCGTCTTAGTGTTGCTATTGGTCTAGAGGATCATGGCCTATATCGGCTTACTGACACCGGTGGTTCTCCTGAGATTGCTATGGCAGCTCGTACTTCATCTCTCAGCACTTTGTGGCATCAGCGATATGGACATCTCAACATCCAGTATCTCTCTCAGCTGTCCCGGGAGGGACTTGTTTCTGGCCTACCTGATATTCAGACACAGCATCTTGGAGTATGTGGCACTTGTCAAGCTGACAAACAACATCGGACTCCCTTCAATGATGGGGACCCTTGGCGTGCATCTAAGGTACTTCATTTACTTCATGTTGATATTTGTGGTCCTATGAATACATCTTCAGTTACTGGTTGCAAATACTTTCTGCTTAGTGTTGATGATTTTAGTAGAAAGATGTGGGTGTACTTGTTAGACACAAATCATATGCATTTAGTACCTTTCAGAAATTTAAATCTTTGGTTGAAAAAGAGTCCGGATGTAGTATCATTTCTCTTAGAATAGATAACGGTGGAGAATTTTGTTCCACTGCATTCTCCGACTTCTGTGCTACCCATGGCATCAAACGCCAGTTCACTACACCTCACACTCCTCAGCAAAACAGTGTTGTTGAGCGACGCAATCGTACAATTGTTGAGATGGCTCGGTCTATGTTACAACTCAGGAGTGTTCCTAATAAGTATTGGGCAGAAGCCGTGTTTACTGTTGTCTACCTTCTAAATCGTTCTCCTACTCAGGCTGTTAAAGGAAAGACTCCATAAGAGGTTTGGTCTGGTCGTAAGCCCAGGATCAATCACCTGAAGATTTTTGGCTCTCTTGCATATGTCTGGATTCCTGATGCTAAGCGCTTGAAGTTTGATTCCAAGAGTCAGAGACTCATGATGACAGGGTACAGTGACAATCATAAGGCCTACAAACTGATAGATGTTGACACTGATCATCTTATCTTCAGTAGTGATGTTGTTTTTGATGAAACTCGAGGACCTTTTCTGTCTTCTTCTGAGCAGTGTTCTGCGGATCAGCCTCACAGTGTTCCTCTTCCTTTAGCTCCACCTGATCGGAGGGATGATGCGGATGATGCTCGCCATGAGGCTCCTGTTGCTGATCCTATTGAGGCTCCGGAACATAATCCTCTTCCTACTCCTGTTGCTGCTTCTGAGCCTCTTCCGGCCCCTCCAGATATTGGCGCCTCTACTCTCTGGCCTAAATGGTGGGCTAGAACTATTAGTGATCTCAGGGATGATGAGCTCATTGAGGGTAGAGCTTCCAAAAATAAGAGCAAACAGCAACCTACAGTTAATTTTGCTCTTATGGCCAACCTTCATAGTGTTTATGAGCCCCAAACTTATTCTGAGGCTAGAGGTATCCCTGAGTGGGAACAGGCTATGGACGTTGAGTTTCAAAGTCTTCAGAAAAATCACACTTGGGCCCTTTCTGATCTCCCCTCAGGGAAGAAACCCATCAGCTGCAAATGGGTGTACAAGGTGAAATACAAAGCTGATGGAACCTTAGACAAGTATAAGGCTCGTCTTGTTGCTCGTGGATTCTCACAGAAGGAAGGCATTGACTATGAAGAGACCTTTGCCCCTATAGCCAAAATGAGTACCATACGGCTTGTTCTTGCCTTAGCAGCTGAGTTTGGTTGGCAAGTCCATCAAATGGACGTTAAGAGTGCCTTTTTGAATGGTGACTTGCAGGAAGAGGTCTACATGACGCAACCCTCAAGATTTAAGGTTGTTGGTCAGGAACACAAGGTCTGTAGGCTAGTCAAAGCTCTCTATGGTCTGAAACAAGCCCGTCACTGAGAAAGATGGAGCTAACTATAATACTAAAGTGACCAAAAATGAAAACATTGTGTGTATCAACTCTGTATTTGGAAATGTTTGTAATTTTTTTCATTTTCCAATCAACTATGCAAAACTAATCATAAGCTACCACGTGCACCTTTTGCAATGTTAAGCGGAAACTCCCAATTGTCAAACCCAAACTACTTATCCAAACTTCTAATCCAAATCACAACTAGAAACCGACTTCCAATTAAAATCTACACCAACTTGGGGTGGGAGTTTGGCCCCTAACCTCCCCTAGCATAGTGCCTTGTTGATAACCCTACACCCAAGTGAGATATACCTGCATGCACACTCTTCAAAGTGGTGCATTAGATTTCAAAGTAACCCAATCAAAACATTGCTGCCTGTCACACACCAGTGACATGTTGATTAGCCCTTTGTGCTTGCACTAGGCCTTGTGTATGATCCGTCACATAACCAATTGCTGACTGTCCTACCTAAACCTAGGAAGTCTTCACAGGCACGTTTGAAGAATGAAATAAATAGAGTTTTCAATAAACAAAAATTAACCTAATAAATTTTCACAAGGAGTCCAAAAATGCAATCAAATCTAAGCAATACCACTAATGGAAAGGATTTCTCGAGAAGCCCTAACTCTCCTATAAGGACAAAACCTTGCAGAAGAAGAGCTCCATGAAATGAACTCTCTTCCAAACAACTTTCTATTGTGTCCATACTCCACAAGGAATTTATATTTGTACTAAGAATGTCCTTTTGCCACAATCTATTTGAATCTCCTCTCTTCTTCAAAAGAAAATGTCCTTAACACAAAAGAAAAAATGTGGTCACCCCTTCACACACCTTGGCAGTAGCTGAACTCCAGAACATAGAGAGATTTAATCCCTAAGTTTTGCTGCCATGTCAAATTGATGCTACTGGTACATAATCAATCAGATCAAATCCACAGATAAAACAAGCGAACACTGATACGTGATGGTGTCAAGAGACCTTAAAAAAAAGAAAACAGTATAAAATAGAATCCCACCAACGAACACAAATGACTTGATTAATTTAATAGTTGTAAGGCATTGCATTTATTTACACACCTCTCGGCAAATGAGATAAAAGGGTAGGCCAACCCATTAAGGCTCTAACCAAATACAATTATAGTGCTAGTTACACATACAAGGCATGCATAACCCAGTGGTAGACCAAAAGTGTTGGTAACTCTATAAAACCCAACACAAGATGTGTTTTACACTCTCAGCCTCGTGCTTGCTATCAGCATGTTACATTAAATTAAATCCTGTAAGCGTATACTGAATGCAGCACCAGTTACATCAAGTTCTAAACATTTTGTTCTCTGATGCTTATGATTTTAATTTGCTAGCCAATGATTACGCAAAGATAGAAGGTTAAATATATCGCCTATTCGAGTTCCCCGTCTATATGTCTGTAGATATGTGTGAAAAATGCAAGTGCGTAACATTTCAACGTTCGTTGTACAACTTCTATCGCTTCTCTGCAAAATAATCAAGTGCTTGTGCTTCGACATGCGTTGTACTGGGTCTATTGCTTCAGCATAAAATGTCGGTTCGGTCCCATATGTAATTTTGCCTGCACTTCCAACTTTCTATTTCCTGTTACAAGAATTTTACCCATGATAGCAAAACACATCCAACTTTGTAATTTTTATGCTATTTTTAGAGCTGATTTCAACTTAAATGACCCAAATTTGGAATTTCTATACTTTGCTCTACATACTTAACATATTTGCATGAAATGAATTCTCTATCTGATTTTCCTCACTCTTTCCCGGAGCATAATTCACGCCTTCTAATGACTCATACTTTCTTCGTTACCAAAATGGCAACCATGTCCCTATATAAATACTAACTCTGGACTCGCATCCCTTAAAAAGACAATTTTTTTTCCATACTCTACTTTCGAAAGTACCAATTAAGTTTATCCTATGCCACGTGAGATAGCTTCAGACGAACCAATTCCAGATTTTAACATACGAAACCAGTATGTTGCAACGTGCCAAATTTGCCCCAAGTGTTTCTAAATACAACCGCTACGTAATCACCAGAATGCCAAAAAAGGAAACGCAGTCAATCTCATACTCGCTACAAACACAAAGAAGAATTAAACACCGAAACCCTAAAAATCCTAAATTTTACAATAAAACTAAAAATGCATAGGGTAATGGATGAAAAACCTGGCCGCTTTCGCGAGTGGGACAACAGGGAATTGCAGCATTGACGAAGCTGGGTGGATAAACGGACGACATCTTCAGACAATTCGCCATAGACATATTTATCATAGAATTTGGCAAGGAATTCTCTCGTTATTGGCACCAGGCCTTCGGTGGAAGCCATTTATTGCAACCCCTGACTACCTCCTCTGGTCAAATTCTATATCTGAAAGTGCAGATAAATGGGTTCGTTCGCAGTTACACATTCCACGGACAAGGGAGCAAATTCTGAATTCAGTTCCCACGACCTGCCTCGATCCAACGGAGCAGACGGCTGCCGTTAAGTTTTCACTTGACGGAAGCGAGAATTCTGTGTAGGTTCTCGCTGCCTAGTTAGTACAGCGAGATTAGTGAAGGGCCCGCCGCCGTCGGTACACAATAATTGTTTGTCACAATTTCGCAACAGTTTGAATGAAAGTCAAGACGATCCGCTGAGCAGTCTGTCTCTTTCTCTTGGGTGAAGAGAGATTTGAATTTCGTGTATAATGGAAATGGTGAGATTCGAACTTTTGTCGAATAACGATAATGGAAATGGTGAGATTCGAATCTTATATTTGTGTGGGATTTCTTAGGTGTTATTTTTCCTTAAATTTAAGTAGTTATATACAAATTTTTAATTCAAGAAAGATAAATTGGAATTTTTTCTTACTTTATGGAAGAGCTATTGTTTACGAATTGTAAATAAGGCAGGATTCTATGAGGGGGGCTTAGGGCATGTTCTGCTTAGCTTGGCTGCTCAATTTTTTTAGGAAATTTTGTGAGCTGGTGACCCCACAAATATATATTTTGTTGCTTTTTTTTATGTACAAAACGTGAAATTTGTGACCCCATAAATATATATTTTGTTGCTTATTTTTATGCACAAAACTTGAAATTTGAATTAAAAAATTTAATAGTAAGAAAAATAGAAATAAAATCTTTAAAAAATGAGGAAAAAATATTTGTGGAGGCACATGGTGTTTTTGTCAATATGATTTCCAGCCCCGCCCTCTTTTCCCAAAGCTTATTTTCAATTCCTAAAATAATAGTTGCTCCACTAAAATAGCCAAAGATTCTAAATTATCATTTTTTCACACTTTAAAATTTCCATGGGAACACTTAAGTGCTTAAATTTAAACACAAAATGTACTTAAGCAGTTGCTTGGGAACATGAGGTTAAGCTCTAATTTTGAAGAAGGGGGTGGTCCCATGAACAAAATTGAATCTTATCCTTCAAAATAGGATCTCCTACATTTTAGCAAGCGGATGAAAAAGGAGCGAGTCTAGAAATTGCCCCACCAACTTAGGAATGTTTTTTTGTTATTTGTTGAACATTTAATTTCAAATTTTTAAAATTTAAAAAAAAAAAAAGGTTGAAGGGAAAATCATTATTTATTTATTTATTATGCACAAAGAATGGAAAACAGAGGTATTTTATTCATTAGACCATCAACTTCCTTAAATGTCGGTGTTTAAACTTTTAAGCTCGACTAGACTACAAAATTCATGGGACCACCACCTTAAAAATATTCCTAAGAAGTAGCAAGCAGCTCCAACTCTACTTTTTAGGAAGCTCCAATTGTAGGAAAAAAGGGGGGGCTAGAAATAAGCAGCAACTGCTTATTGAGAAAGGTGACGCGTACATTTACCCGTTAATGGGTGTATGAAGGTTAATCTTCAAAAGGTAGAGGTGGGGAAGAGGCAAAATGGGAGGCACCAGATGCGGGTTGGATTAAAATAAACTTTGATGGAGTCGCGTGGGGAAATATGAGGCCTTCAGGTGCTGGATGTGTAGCTATAGACTTTATGGGTCATATCATTGCTACCGAGCAGAAGATGTTTGGAGTAGGAACAAATATTAAGGCCAAAGTGTAGGCAACGTTGTTGGGGTAGATTTGGCGCAGAGGCTCCAAGTTGAAAATTTGCATTTGGAGGGCGAATCTCAAATCATTATAAATGTCATTTCGACAGGAAAATCACATGCACAGCAATTACAAAAGATGGTCAAGTTCATAAGGAGGAAACTAAAAAAAATTTCAAAATTTCTCGTGTTTACCGAGAAGGGAATACATTAGTGGATTCCTTGTCCAAATTGGCAATTGATGCAGCGGTGACATAGCAGGCAAAGGATGGTGTCATCATGACGCCAGAGTGAAGAGATGTGATGTGACGTATGGAGGTAGTGAATGCATCGGAGGACGTTGAAGGACAGCCTTTGCATTGAATACAATTAGAAGGTGGCATAAATGTATTTACTCATGTTATCTTCGCACATACTTTAGTGTGTGCATTCAATGATGGGAATGTGGTACTCAATATATACTCTATCATTCACATTTTGAAAGACATTCTATTTTTTAGTAGTGCAAAAAGGAGGAGAGTTGAAAGGAGTAGAGAGAAGGGTGTCATGGAAGCAAATTTTGCTTTCAGCACTTTGAAATAGCAGATGGCATTCAAGGGGCCAGTGACAGAAGAGCGGATGAAGAATGTTTTTTCTTTGGCCCATCCTATTTTCCTCATCATATCTTGATGTTGTTTGGGGTGGATTATGTAGTATCACAATTCTGGTGGAGGACGAACACAGACATTGCTGCCCTTTACTACGCATGGGGTTTGCATTTTGGTTCCAAAGAGGAAGTGAAGTGCATTGTGGAAAGGTGCATGTGGCTAGAAAAGAGGGTAGGGCTTGATGAAAACCTGTACTTTCCAGTGCCTAGCCGAGTGTTTGTCATGACACAAGTTGATTGGTTGGGTTTTCCAGGGTTTCATCCTTGGGTGCACCCCTTCCTCTTTCACAGAAGTATAGGGGACATTTTGGCAAGGAGACAAGAAACAGGGAGGGAATGGGCACTTAAGGTAGATTTTATCCATGATTTGGAGCTAGAGTTGGCAACAGGGATACCTTAGAGCCAGATGAACCCAAACCTATTTCAATTGGAATTGATGGGTGCCTGGGAGGAAATGGAATGTCAAAGAAGGGAGAGGCGAAGAGTGACATGAGGTCATGGTTGAGATGGGACCATGGGCGTTAGAGGCAGATACTCTGAGGGAAGCGGGTGAGGAAGAAGGTAGAGGAATCATCGTGCACCCCATAGAAGTCATGTTTGTGGGTATGGCGAGAATGATGATAGAGGTGGTGGTTCTTCTAAGGGAGCTGGTCTTGCTAGGGTATCCCATTCCCATGTGGAGTGTTTGAGGCTAGTGAGGCATCAAGTGGATGTGATAAGAGTAAAGTGATAGGTGGTGGCGGCACAAGTGAGATGGGTGGTTCATCACCTTCCCTACTTCTGACACAACCTTTTCTCTGAATAATGTTTTGTATTTGTGGTTGATACTATGTAGATAGTTGTAAGGTGGTTGTAAGGTGGTTGGAAAATGGAAATTTGTTTTAATAGTATAGTGTAGTTATGGTTTGTCACGGTCTGTAAGATGGGTGGTTTTGTGCAATATTGTCACTCAATGGTTGCACATAGTGGTGTATTTGATACTAGGTGGTCAAATTTTTGGTACTATCGGGTAGTGAGTGTAGTTTTTGGGTTGTTGTTGTGGTGACATTTCTTGTAATTTTCTCATATAATATAATGCTTTATTATATAATATTAATAAAATAATCTTTTACTGATAAAAAAAATAGTGACACATACCTTCACCAAATTATTTTTCTCTCCTTTTTATTTGCCTAAAATTTTGCTTCCACATTTTATTTGCAACAAATATTATACAAACTTTCATTTAAAAATACCATTTAGGAGTAGTGCTTTAAAATAAGGAGAAAAAATTACTTCCATAGGGCCACCAACTCCACAAATTACTCCTAAAAGTGTTGACGAGTGGCTACTTAATGATAAAGGAAATGGGTGGGATTCGAACCTTACTCATCTCCTCATGCAGCTACTTAAGTGCAATTTCTGCTTAAATTTAAGCAACTAAAGTGTTCCCGTGCAAATTTTTAATTCTCAAAAAGGATAAATTGGAATCTTTTTTTAACTTTTATGGAGCAGCCATTGTTTAGAAAATGGAAATAAGTTGTGGGAAAAAGGGGGGCTAGAAATAAGCATCAACTGTTTATTGAGAAAAGCGACACGTGCCTTCACCAACAAATTTTCTCCTTTTTATTTGTCTAGAAGTTTGCTTCTATATCTTATTTGCAACAAATATTATTCAAACTTTCATTTAAAAATACCATTTAAGAGTATTGCTTTAAAATAAATAGCAAGATTTACTTCCATGGGACCACAAGCTCCACAAATTACTACTAAAAATGTTGAGCAACCGCTTGTAGCCAAAATAAGCCTAGCAGCTGCATGGGAACATGCTCTTACCCCATTTCCCCAGATGTTGCTTAAGTAAATTTTCTGCTTAAATTTAAGCAGTAGAGTGTTCCCATGCAAAATAAAAATATTGGGAAAAAGGAAAATTTTGAATCTTTTCATATTTTTGTGGAGCACTTATTTTTTATCAAATGAAAATAAGTCATGGGAAAAATGGGGGGGGCTAAAAATAAGAAGCAACTGTTTATTAAGAAAAGCGACACATGTCTTCACCATTTTTTCCCATCGCCTTTTTATTTGCCTACAATTTAATTTTTAGATTTATTTGCAAGAAATGGGACTAAATTTATTATTTAAAAATAATAATCAAGACACTGCTTAAAATTAAGCAGCAAACATTACCATCCATGGGGCCAGCTGCTAACAAAAATAAGCTAATCAATAGCATGGGGACCTGCCCTTAGTCCTCAAGTATGTGTAATCAAGAAATTTGTATAATCATATTTATTTTGAGCTTATTAGCTTGTTATAACAATAATGTATCTATCTGATGTAATGTATTTTTTATTATTTATTTATTTAGTCAACGAGATTAAAAATATTAAAATTTTGTAATCTTAATTAATTTGTTTATTAGTAATTTTGAAAATGTCATCTATATACTTTTCATTATTTTATTTCAAGAATAGTTAATGTATAGGTAAAATTATTTTGTAATTTTATTTCGTTCTCAATCAATTGAGTTCTTTTATAAAATATCAATTATATTAATAGTATAACTCTTTTTTTTATCAGTAATTAATAGTATAACTCTTATTCAAAGGTTCAAATTTAAATACTAGTAATATTGTGTTGTTGCTTAAATGACATGGAATGTTATTCTAGTTGTGATAGTAGTCCTTCTCTATTGTGAGGTGGTAGGGTAAATTAATATGAAAATTAATTATACCAATTATGAAATACTCTATAAAATTGCATTGTTGAATTATAAATCTTTGATTTTTGGGGGAGAAAAAATTACAATAAATATAATTATGCACTAAATATACTTAATTGTATGTTTACAAAAATTGATTTACATCTATAAAATTAAACTAACTAACAAGAATCAAAGTCATCTACAATTAATGGCTTGCAATCACTACAATAATACATTATTTAT
The DNA here is from genome assembly GCA_018584345.1 of Thuja plicata. NCBI lineage: Eukaryota > Viridiplantae > Streptophyta > Pinopsida > Cupressales > Cupressaceae > Thuja > Thuja plicata. The sequence continues at coordinate 7,404,317 of MU224540.1, read as the reverse complement.
TTATGTATTCAAACAACCATCAATCTTCATTTCAATGATCAAATCACTTGTGTGGACCAAAAACAATGTAGTCAAGCATATTGCTAATCCAAAAATTCTATGCCATGACTTTAATTTGGATCTATGTAAGTTTACAATTGGACGTATTATAGCAACTCTATTGTCGTACTCAATAAAAATAGTTATTGTTCCAAAGTCCATATCTCCACTAAATACATGAACTAATCAACAACATGAGCAAAATGTAATGCATTTCTTATTTTGAGAGAGTTGTTTAATATAAGTATATATTAGTAAATTGTATAATTTCATATATATAATATGTAATGGTGAAATTTACATATTCATGGCAATTTTTTTATTTGATTTTGTATTCATTTTGTGAGAATCATTTAATATAATTATATTAATAAATAGGGTAATCTTGTACATATATGTATATGTCATGTAACAATAAAATTTAATTATTATGCTAATTTTCATTTGGTTTTGTTCCTTCTTTGAATGACACAATTTTGTTCAAAATTAATCTTGATCCTCATTCATAAACATTCCCATATATTTATCATGCATAACTCATATGTACATATTTTCAAACATTTTTCTTGATTACTCATTTTTATGCTTATCCATGGACTCATTCTCAAATTATTATTTTTTCACCTTGATTCTACCACATTTTTGTCCCATGTCAATCACATAGAATTGTAGGAAGGCCTATATTTGATAGTCATATGTTTATATATAGAGAATTTAATAGTAAAATATAATTAAAACTTTGAGAAGACTATATCACGTGAAAGGGATAGATTTTGGACAAATCATCAAATAAAATATAGAATTTTAATTTGTTAGAATTATATTCTTTCCTTGGTATTTTATAAACCAAGGTCATGTCTCATATTTGTAATTCCTTTAATAAGGAAATTAGATATTCCTCCTTAAGAGGATTCCTACACGTGGCACACACCAAATGTGAATGTGACACACATAGAGTATGGGAGTTACATGCAAACTCCTCCACTCATCTCTACTTAAGAGATGGTTCTCACACACTTCTTAGAGTTCTCATAGGGGTTCTAAGTTGGTTCTTACAAGTTGTATTCTTCTTCTTTTCTCTCATTCTCATTCTTGCAATATTGTAATGAGCTCTCTCTCTCTCTCTCTCTCTCTCTCTCTCTCTCTCTCTCTCTCCTTCTTGCCTC
>MU224540.1:7383353-7403062 GCA_018584345.1 Thuja plicata | reverse complement strand
ATCTCTCTCTCTCTCTCTCTCTCTCTCTCTCTCTCTCTCTCTCTCTCTCTCTCTCTCTCTCTCTCTCTCTCACATTGTATTTGGTAAAACTCTTCCTTTTGCACTCTCTCTTGGAATCTTTCCTTATCTCATTTCCATTTTCTTTTATGTTTCTAAAATGGTATCAAAGTTGGTTTAATCCTTGTTTTGAGTGTGCATGCAGGAATAGTTGAAAGATATCTCCGTTGAGGAGAAGAAGTCAGAATTTTTGGTTGATCTAACTCTTGTTTGCAAGGATTTATTTCATTCTTTTTGCAAATCTAAGCCTATTCATATCTATTTCAAGTTTTTTTTAAAAGAAATAATCTCTCTCTCTGTTGGGCAACCGCAAGGCAAGATTTCAGTTTTGCATGTTTTGTTTTCTTTATCAAATCTAGTTCTAATCACACCCTCTGTCGGGCAACCGCAAGGGTTTTCTAATTCATTGTTCTTTTTGCTCATTTCTCTAACTATCTTATTTGCATATTTGTATATTCAAATTTATATATTTTAGCATTCTAACTTTGTTCCTTGCATTCACTTTGCTAAAATCATCTTTAATCTATGTTTCTTATTTGTCTCTGTTATTTCAACGTGTATCTTTGCTCTTATTCTGCTAAACATTTAAGTTATATCGTTTTGATAGTTTAAAGTTTAAGTTAAAAAGTTTTTTTATAAACATTTTATCTGTCTATATATCTTATCTTACCTTGCACAACTTCCATATTCTTTCTTTACGCAACATATACTTACACTTAGCACACCATTATACTTCATTTCATTACGCAACATAGGCTTAATCTTATCACAGAGATCTATTTGCATTTTTAGCGTAGGAGCTTCCTTGCACAACTTTGTACTCTTCTAGTGGTGCCCTCCCCTCTTCTCTTCCAGCGTAGCCCATTCTTTTCTCAGTGCAACATTCTCCCATATCCTCATTGCACAACATTCTATCTTTGGTTTATTAGTTTACACTTTGTGCAGCTTAAGCTACTCTTTCCTTGCATTACCTTGCCTGCCTCTCTCTTCAAACACAAGAACATTGAATATTGGTCCTTTACATAGTGCAGCATTCTTGCAGCAACATTTCATTATCTCCCTCACGTAGCATACTGCTTTATCTGCATTTTTCTATTTATAACAGCAGTTTTTCAAGTATATTGATTCACGCAACATATACTCCTCACGCAACAACATTTCTATTGCATACTTAGCACAACTTCTTTCTATATTCTTTTGCTCAACTTGTCTATCTTCTGTATAGATACAAAGAATAGCTTCAAAGAATAGATACAAATAATAACTTATGTCTGCTATTCTTCTGCGCAACTTGTCTACAATCTTCTTATTCATTTTTTATTCATTGCGCAGCTTTGGTAATTCATTGCTCAACATAGCACTTGTTTAATTTCATGTGTTTAAATTCATTTGTAACTCCAGTCAACCATTTCTTTCCTTGCACAGGGTAACTGTTGTCTTGACTGGCTTTGCCATCATTTCTTTCTATTCTTTGTCATCATTTATTTCTATTTTTTGTGCAACTTCTTTTGTCATTGGCTACATAATTTTAGTTTTGTTCAATTATTTTTATTCTATTTGCAGTTTTTTATTATTACATTTATCTAATTTTACAAGTTAATCATTATATCTGGTTTATGCATGGTGAGAGCAGATTCTTTGCCATTTCGAATCATATGTTCATTTTAAATTATATCTCCATCATTATCTTTAACATTTTTTTTTGCAGGGCTCTTCACCATCAAGATTCTCCTTTATTTTTCATATGTATTCAACTTATTAATCAAATTACATTTTAATCGTTAAATTTAATTTTAAAATCTATTTATTGAAAAAGTTAAACGTCTATACATTTTGTTACTCTTAATATTTCTCTAATTTGTCTTAAACCCACTTCTAGTTTATCAATATAAACTTAATTCTATAATTAATTTATTATTTAATTTTCATTAAAAAAAATCGTCACTTTAACAAAAAAAAAAAATTTAATATTTAAAAATTTCTTGCATATTGGCGTTTGCTAATCGCGTTAAATTGGCTTTTTAGCTTCAATATTATATTTTTCAACTTGTAATTCGGGGTATTTTAATTCATTATGTCATCGTTAATTCGAGAGATTAAATTAACAAGTTTCAATTATAATGCGTGGAAGAATCATATGACTTTTCTCTTTCATTACCGACATATTCATGTTGCAACTGACTCCACTTCTGCTCCTCCTCTTGTTGTTCCTCAAACTGTTAAAAATGCATGGAAAGATAAAAATGATGAGGCACTTCGCCTTATAGGTATTTCCTTAAATCATGATTTATATGTCTTAATTGCCCATTGTACTGAAGCTCATGCAACTTGGGCAGTTTTGCAAAACACATTCGACAACGCCAATGAATCTCGAAAGATTCAACTCCAAGATCAATTGGAGGATCTCAAGTATACAAATTTCTCAACTATGGATGAATTTTTTCTTAAATTTGATTCTATTTGAAGTCAATTAACTAGTTTAGGAATAACATTATCTGATATTCGGTTAATTCATATCATCTTTAAAAATGTCTTCCTAGACAATTTCAGCAATTCATTACTAATATTCATTCTCAATTAGATCTTCCATTGTTTGCAAATCAATTAACTTATGCTATCTTTCAAACACTTTTACGTCAAGAAGAGGCTAAGTTAATTCAATTTGGGACACTTAAAACTAATAACATGCTTTCATTTCTAGATCGCATAATAATAGATCAAGTTATAATAATCATCCTAATGGTTATAATAATAATAATCATCATCATCCTCATTGCAATTATTGTGGGAAAGTTGGTCATGTGATCACTACTTGTTTTAAGAAAATCAAACATGAGAAGTTATCTACTCCTAAATCTCATAATAATAACACTCGTCATGCTTTTACTATTCAGTATGGGATGTCTACTTCTCACTATGATGATACTACTATTTGGGATGAACCCTATGATGATGGATACTCTTGGAATAACCCTCTTGATTACTATCTTCCTACTCAAAGTGATTATATGTTCTCTCCTTATGATGCAATGCAATTTGATGATCCTTGCTCTCATGTTGATGATATTCTTCAACAAGAAGAGGAAATTATCTCTAACTTTCTTAATGTTACTTTGCAAGATATGTTTATTACTCAAGATTAAATTCATGATGATAGTAGTAATCCTATGTTTTTTGTGGAGGATAAAGATAATATTGGTGATGCTTATACTAGCTCTACTCCTCTTGATTCTTCATATTATGATGAATACATTACAGATTTGTTTTATGCAACTGAAGATTGCATTTCTGATTTTATGACTAATAATTCACAATATGATTTTACTTTCCAAAGTGTTATTGATTCAGCACTAGGAGATCCCAATGATGGGAGCTCTACTAGTGGTTCTTTCCTTATTGTAGGCTCAGGTGTTGATCATGCTCCACCTCTATTTTCTACTAGAAATGAATATACATAATGCACAAATGCATCTCAAGAATCTCAATGGTCACTTGAAGATTTGGCCCCCTCTCCGCAAGCAATTACATCTTTGTATTGTCAAAGTGCTATCCACTTAGCAAACATTCCTATGTAACATTAAATCTCCATCGATCCAATTGAAGAAATACATGATGATCAAGCTATCGACAATCTACTGAAGACTCTTTCAAATGAAACATCTTAAAATCATTGTAAGCATTTGGGTGTGATACCTATTGACCTCATCTCCCCAAGTAAATATTAAAGGGGGATGTTAGAATTATAATATTTCCTTGGCATTTTATAAACCAAGGTCATGTCTCATATTTGTAATTCCTTTAATAAGGAAATTAGATATTCCTCCTTAAGAGGATTCCTACACATGGCACACACCAAATGTGAATGTGGCACACATAGAGTATGGGAGTTACATGCAAACTACTCCACTCATCTCTACTTAAGAGATGGTTCTCACACACTTCTTAAGGTTCTCATAAGGGTTCTAAGTTGGTTCTCACAAGTTGTATTCTTCTCCTCTTCTCTCATTCTCATTCTTGCAATATTGTAATGAGCTCTCTCTCTCTCTCTCTCTCTCTCTCTCTCTCATATTATTCACAAGGGATTTTTATTGTTTTTTCCCCTTTCAAAAATCTTGTGTACTTGTCTTGGTCTTGGAGCATTTTGGTGATCTTGGTGTTTGATCTTTTGAAGGAAAATATATCTTTCTTGTTGTATTTGGTAAAACTCTTCCTTTTGCACTCTCTCTTGGATTCTTTCCTTATCTCATTTCCATTTCCTTTTATGTTTCTAACACAATTAAATAAATATCTAATATATGACTAAATATTCGATCTAGGATATATGATCTATGGTATTTGATTGATTAAATCAAATATTTATTTAGCTATAAATCTGCACAATTTTTTCTTGAAAGACAATTTTAAATAGATAATTATTGCAAAAAAATCCTAATTAGCAAGGTTGAGTATCAAATTTTCATTCTATGTGTAGGAATTGTCTTGCATCCACAAATCTAACCCTTGGAATTCTAAAATTGAAACTCAACATTGGTCAACTATCATCTATTTCACTATGCATTATGAGTCAACTAAACATACATTTGTGTAGCCTGATGCACTCTAAATAAAGATATTTGATTGCATTCATTTGGACATTAACTAAACATCACAATTAAGAAAAGAGCATGTTGGGAGTACTTTCAATTGGTATAATAAAATGAAACAAAATATCTAATTATTTGAAGATCGATGTCCTCAATTATTTTATTTCATTGGTTGTAAAGTTGATCCTACCAATGTTGTCAACCTAGGAGAATGTGACTCTTATGGTTTAATTGTTTCCCTTAGGTGTTTTTAAATATTAAATGATCCTAACTGTAAGGGTTGGAATATAGAGTTTGCTAGCTTGTATGGGCAAACTAGGAAGTGGAAGGAGAATGATCTACTAAGATCAATATGGCTCAAGCACAAAGTAGATTTAGTCATCCTTCGTTGTAGCAGAACTATGACTATAAAATTATAAATGAAGAATGTTAGATCTCGAGCCAACTTGAGTAAAAAGTGTATTTTTTTGCATGCATAAGGAGACTAAGAGATAATAGATAGATTTAGGGAGATAATTTGGTAAATACAAGCTATAACTAACCTACAGTCTGAATTTTAGGCTCAAGTAGAGGGACTCGGTGCCCAAGTCATCCTTCTCCCTAGACTAGGGTGCCCTGCTCGACTTGCTACCAACAATTTCAAATCTGACAAATTGGAAATTGTATCTCTCGTCCCAATGTGACTGTAGCTCTTTATGTGTGTCTTCCACCTATTGTACATAGAAAATAAGGGAAATGGTATGTAGAAAGGGGTTTTTATAAGTCAAACCTTGGTTTAAAAATTAATCTTGAAATTGAAATAAAATACATTAAAAAGAAAGTGTGTTGATATGTAGTAGAGGCTAGATTTGAGAAATAAGATCTCTTATACCTTGATGATGCAATTATCTTTGATGATGATCACAAATGTTGATGTAATAACATGAATCCACAACAACCTAAAAGAAAATCATCAAATACATGCTTGCATGAAGGTTGTTGAAACTTGCCACAATGAAGAATATGGTTTTAAAAAATGCTTTGAATGTTGAATATTTTCTCTTGGGGACTTGATATGTGAAATTGTAGTTGAGCGCTCCAATTTGTTGAACAGTCTTGGATAACCGAGAGGGGAGGTGAATCATTTATCCTAAAATATTTTTAAACTTATTTGATCTAGTAATAATATTAATCCAAACATATAATGAAAACATAAATGAACTTGAAAGCGCATAAGAACATGTACAATGAGCATCACATTTTACATGGAAAGCCCAAGATGGGAAAAACCACAGAGAATGCTAATTCTCAATAATGAAACAACGGTTAAGGTGACACTAGTTAAGGTGATTTTTACAATAGAGGTTCACTATAAAGATGCTCATTGTAGGAAGACTCACTACGAGTAGGGCTCACTGCCCAGAGTACAAATACCATCTATCACAAATGAAAGATGGCTCACTACTGAAAGAAGAAATAATGAGAAATTAGATCCACCACTAAAAAACAATTATTAACTACAACACAAAAGAATTATATGATCTTCTACCTCTAGTTGCATACATTTGTATCTATATTAATGTCTAAATGTCTTCTTCTCGAGTTCATATCTCTAGCATACGCAACACTCACACATCTCACATAATCATCCTTTGCATATACCATTTCATGCATCCATATACATCCATATCAACCAACCACAATATTAATTTTAAATCTTCAAATTTGGCCAAATACAATTTTAAATAGGTCACCGCAAGATATTCCTGCAGTGGGAGCGAATCGAACATGGACCAGACCAAAAAATCCTTGAAAAACAACATGCTACTCATTACCATGATATTCGGCATCCACAAATATAATATACACGTTACAATGCATACTATGTTGCCAAAACAAAATCGCCAATATCTAGATCGGTTTGGACCCAAAAAGAAGTAGCACAATATGTTACAACATGAATGAGACTTGAATAAACATGACCAAATATAGATCAATGTAGCACAACATCTGGAGCATGCTAATTATGGATCACCAAAGCATCAAACCAAACCATATCCAATCAACCAGAATATGTTGATATCAATGGCAATAATTAATGACAACAACAAGCACAACATCATATTCCAATAATCTCCCCCTTTTCCATTGATGGCAGCATTCATCAATGACAAATCAAGTAAAGAAATATCAATATTAGCATCAAATACTCTTTTCTTCTCCCTCTTTGACAACAATGACAAAGGGAAAAACTCCCCCTAAAAAAACTTACTCTTCTATTAGGAAGCCACCAAGCATTGATCCAGAAAAAGATGAGCATATAATACCTTAGACCAATGCAAATCCTAGTGCATATTAGTTCTGACTTGAGCTACCTATAAAATGAGGGATAATATCTTGCTTATACACCTCTCCCAACCATTTTTGGGTATTAAACTCAAAGCGTGTCGACACAAGTTTGAAATTCTCGTTTAAACAAGGTGACCATTAAGTGGTTTCAAATTGGGCCCAATCATTAGCGAGTGGAGCACCCCGATCAACCTAAACCAGGGAGTAGGACACCCAGGTTGGCATGATCCCATGAGAAGAATATCCCAAGGCACTTAGCTCCCTCCAATGTGTTCCCAAGTTGGGAACTAAGGTCCTATTTGAAGGGGGGAATCTAAAATTATAGTAGGAACTCAATTGAGGTGAGCAAAACTAGATGTGATCAGAGGTCATACATGCTAACATAGGGCCCAACTAAGAAATAAATTACATAGGGATGCAATTTATGATACTATGTTTAGCCCCTAAATTTAATGGGAGTTTTGCATACATCATACTCTTGGTAAAGTAGAAGAAAGAGATAAAGAGATAGATATAGGAAATATTGCAAAGAGATAAGATGCCACTAACTTCAAGAGAACAATCCCCCAAACCAAGTATCTTAACTTGTATAACTTTGTGCAAGGGCACACAAAACAAAAATAAATAAATACAAAGGTAAACATAGACAAAAAAAAAACATATAACAAAGGGGTTAGTACTAAAAATAAAGCCTCCAATTCAACTATTTGAAGAGACCTCGATGAACAAAATGTCTCAACAACTAGTGTCATGCTTGAAATGTTATTACAAGATCATATATGGTCATATAGAAAGAGAAAAAGCATACATCAAATATGAGACAAGACTTCATGGTCCAACCAACTAGCAATATATTTTATGTTATGGGATCGTGGAGGAGAGATAGAAAGGAAACCATGAATTCCGTGAGCTATCTCATTGTGTTATGCTAGCTGATCCATGAAAGAGCACAAATTCCACTAGACAACAAGTTCTATTATGTTGTGTGATCCATAGAACAAATATGAGGAAGACTAGAAAATAGTCTAGCAAGTTGTATTATGCTAGTTGTAGTCATGCCAAGAGAGAGCTTGATGTAAAGAGGATTGAATAGTCTAGCAAGTCATGTTATGTTACTCAACCTATCTTGAAAATGTATTTGGTGCAAAGGAAAGGTCAAATATTCTTGCAAGTTTTGTTGTTCTAGTTAACCAATCCCAAGGATAACCAAGGAAAACATTGTCTCCAAGGAAATTTGCAAACAAAATAATGCAAAATAATAACCAATAAAAGCATTGTATACATGGAAATCTGCTAAAAATTGGTCCAAAAGGATAACCAATACAAGCATTGTATCCAAGGAAATCCACTAAAATTATGCAAAAGAATAACCAAGGAAAACTGCTAAACATGGTACAAAAGGATAACTAAGGAAAGCATTATCCCCAAGGAGATATACTAAAAATGGTGCAAAAATGATAACCAAGGAAAGCATTGCTTCCAAGGAAATTTGCTAAAAATAGTGCAAAAGGATAACCAGGGAAAACATTGTCTCCAAGGAAATTTGTAATGTAATGCACAAGGAGGCTGCATATATGTCCTCCTCCTTAAGCTAAAAATATAGATCTATGGTGGAATTTTAAGAAAAGAAGAACAATGATACCCACTTTATACACCAAGAATATATTATTCAAGCAAGAATATCCATGCAACCCTAGCCAAAGAGGCATATATCTTATAAGGAAAGGAAGAGATAATTGTAAAAGATATCTTGCAACAAGTAAAAGGGATCCTTTTGATGGATGCACAAGGATAGAAAGAGGAAGAGATCTTTGCTCAAAGAAATCTACCTCCAAGAGGAGATCTTGAACAAAAATAGCATCATTGACCAAAATAAGGAAGGGAGAAACATAATTCACCTTCTCCCCAATGCTAGTTAAAAGGACTCTTGATGAAGGATAACACACATTGAACCCCTAAGTAAGGAATTTGTTTATGATATACATACATTGTCAAGAAAGGAAGAGGTTGTGATCGAGGATACACACCTCTTGTAAAGAGATAATCCTTGAGCAAAATAATTGATTCCATGTAAGAAAGGACATCACATGATAAACAAACACCACCTAACCAAGGGAAAGTGGATTCTTATAAAGGATAAGAGATTGAAAAGAGAAACCTTTCCCTACAAGCGTGAAGGCAAATAAAAGGACTTGTTATGTTTCCCACAAAGTAAGATTGTATACGAAAGCATTACACTATGCAAAACAAAGAGCCCCCAACAAGGTAAGCTACTAAGGCTACATAGTGTGGAGCAACATAATAGGCGAAGGGAGTGCTAAGGCACTACATTTATAGTAAATTATAAATAAGTTGTTGCATCATATTTGGACTTCATTATATGAGTAAGAAGGAGAATTTCTTGTATTTTACTTAGGTAATAAATGAGTGATCAATTCTTGAAAAGGGTTGTGAACAATAATTTCTTGGGTTTCAAATCCTAAGCCTTTTGAAGTGCATTATGAAGGAGGAGGGTCTATAGGTAATTTTATTGCCTCTTCCATCTTTCCAAGATTTTTTCCCACCATAGCCTTCCTTAGAAATAGTTGTTAGGAAAATGGTATCTAACCTTGCAATAGTAAAAGGTAATTATTGATACATAAGCGATAAAGATTGAGGGTGTTCCCCCTAGCTTGGGGGTTGCAAGGGTTTCCCCCATTATTGGCCCTAGTCTTGTGACCATCTGGGGGTCCAGGGGGCAGTGCACCCTGGTAGGAGTTTTCAAGGGCAACACCCTTGAAACAAAATTTCATTTATAATTTATCATTGTGAATCTTGATCATTCATCATTAGGTCATGGGTCAAACGATAGATATTTTGTGCATCTTTTGGGTAGTTTTAGATAATGGTTTTGTAATATTGTTTTGACAGTTTTCATGTTTTGTATCTCCTGTATGTTTAATGTGTGTGATGAATATTGATGTATTATGAGATTTTGATAGCTATAAAGTTTCCCCTGGATATTCGTCAGTGATACACTTGTATGAAGCTTCCTCTACAAGTATATTGTAATCTATTATTGATTTCTAAATAATATACTGGGTGGCTTTCGGAGTGTAGCATTTTTCTCATGAAATAGTTTTCCCCGTGTACATTATTGTGTTATACTATGTGTGCTATTTATGTTTAGTTTATATAACTATTTTAAAGATTTGAGAAAGTTTTTGTATTACCCTCTTCTCAAGATTAGTGTAGGGAGTTTTCCACTACTTAACTTCCTTACAATCATGTCATAGAAAACTTCATAGTATGTCTTTAATTTGGAAGGTGGGAGGCTTCCATCATGGACCTTATTGAAAATTTATGTGTAGGGATGGTTACTAGGAGGATTGATCTCTATAGGGAGATTATTAATCCTATCATCATTATTCACATCCACTTAATTACTAGGTTGTGAAGAAGTATTCTCATTCAGGTCTTCTTCATTTATTAATACTATGTTATGAGATAGATCATGAATGAAATGTATAACATAATCTTGTCTCAAAATATGTTCATGGTTACAATAAGATCTAGGATATCAAACATGATCTAAAGTGATGGGTGTACTAAGATTGACATGTTTAGCTTGTTCCTGTTGAACCAAAGTATCTTCATGAGGAGAGGATATATTATTAATTTTGAATATTGCATCTCTTTGGGGGAGATTATTGATAGGAGTATGTATTCCCTCCTTATTGAAAAAAGACAACCTTGGGGAGGTACAAGAGCACGATTCATCAATGCTTCATCTGTTGGAGATATGTTATTTAGGTGTAGAAAAGGTAGAGTGTCATTAAGAAAGGTAATACCATCCTCTTGCTTCAAAATATCCTTATTAGTAAGATGATCTTTAGGAGAGAGACAAACATAACTTAATTAGGCTTCATCTATAAAGGGAATGTCACTTAAATGTATAGAAAGTTGGGTGTCACTAGGACAAATAACCATGATATTATCCTCTTGCACCAAATGATCCTCATAAGGGAGATACATTTTGGGATAAATATCAACATTTTTCTTTAAGGTCCCTTCTTTAGGATGAAGATATTCAAAAGAAGCGTCATCTTGCACCAAAATGCCCTTTTAGGTGGGATCAAACTTGGGATGGGGTAAATCATCGCCATGGATGAAAGGGAGAAATAAGTTATAATCATATGCATGAAATGGAACGTCAAAAATATCTTGGATAAAAATTTAAATTGAACTAGCAAAATAAGAAAGTAACTCATTCATAAAATGTACTATTTTCAAACAATTTATATAAATAGGTATGAACTATTTCTTTAAATGCATAAAATGTAGCAATAATATGATGTAAATATAGGTTAATAAAATATATACAAATTCTATCGAGACATAAAAATTATAATTAAGATGTAAGACATTGGGTTCACAAAAACGTAAGGGTTGGAAAATAGAGTTCGCTAGCTTATATGGGCAATCTAGGAAGCTATATCTATTTCTAATTACATTGGAAGGGGAATGATCCACTAGGATCAACATAGCTCAAGCACAAAGTAGATTTAGTGGTCCTTCATTATGGGGGGACTATAATTATGCAATTATAAATGAAAAATATAAGATCTAGGTTCAAATAAGGTGAAATGGTGGTTTTTGGTATTTATAAGGAGACTAAGAATTGACAGACAAATTCCAACATAGGATTTGGGAAAAGAGGATTGAGATTTAACTGCAATATGAATTTTAGGAATAACAAGAGGGACTAGGGAACCTAGGTTGACCTAATCCCTAGACTATGGCACCCTTCTCAACTCAGTCTCAATAATTTCATTTCATAGTCCCTAGACTAGGGAACCCTTCTCGACTCACTCTCAACAATTTCAAATTTGACGAATCACAAACTGTATCTCTCCTTGTGATTTGATTGTAGCTCTTTTGTGCATCCTTCACTTGTATATACACACTAGAAATAAGGAAGTATTATGTATAAAGTGGTTTTCCTAAGTCAAAGTCTAGTTTAGGAACTAACCCTAAAATTAAAATAAATTGAATTGAAAAGGAAATTGTGTTGACATGTAACAAAGGCTAGATTTGAGAAATAATATTTCTTATACCTTGATGATGAAATTCTCTTTGAAGATGATCACAAGTTTTGATGCAATAACATGACTTCACAAAAATCTAAAATAAATTCATCAAAGACATGCTTGCATGAAGGTTGTTGAAGCTTTCAACAATGAAGAATATGGTGGGACAAAATTCCTTGAATGTTGAATATATGCTCTTGAAGACTTGAGATGCAAAATTGTAGTTGAGAGTTCCAATTGACTTGAGTTGCTTACAAAATGAGGGAGAATATATTTTCTTATATACCTATCCCAACCATTTCAGAGTGTCAAACTTGGAGAATGTTGATGCCGGCTTAAAATTCCCACTAAAACAATGTGTGTTGAGTGTTTTCAATTTGGGCCCAATCATCGACAAGTGGGGTGCCTAAGTTATTCTTCTCCTAGGAGCAGGGTATGCAAGGCACCTCGCTTCCTCCAATGTGGTCCCAAATCAGGACCTAAGGTCTTATTTGGAGATAGGAAGCTGGAATTTTAGTCAAAATCAAGATGGGGTGAACATAAACAAATGTGAAAGGTCATACATGCTAAAATAGGGCCTATTTGAGCAAGAAATTGCATAGGGATGTAATTTACAATGCTAGAAAAACATTTAGAAAATTGAGGTAAATTTGATTAAAAAAAGCTTCCATATCTATTTATAAATATCATGAATTCTTAGCATTTATAAAAGCAAGGTAAATTGACTAAATTAGAGATTTAGAGTGCACATTGTATCAAATCTCTTTTAAAGACAATGTATAGAAATATTATCATAAAAATATTCAAACCTATAATTTTTACCTTTCATAGAAATGGTCAATTATTTTGATCTTCAAATGAAGTATAGATAGAGATCTATCATGTCAAATCTAGAGATGCAACTGGGATTAGGTGTGTCATACACCTTGAAAGACTTGATGTTTAAATATAAAATTATTATTATCTATTGTATTCATTTTCCATCGTGTCATATGTACTTTGTTTTTACTTAGTGTAAATAATATTATAAATTAATATCTTCTCATGAAAGATGCAACAAAGATATGGTGTAAGAGATGTTATGACAAGTAAGAGAGTTTATGAGGCATTACATAGTGGAATTATTAAATCATTTTATTTATTATCTGGGTGGGATGCAATCAGTGCTTCATGAGGGCATGTTTGGGAGTTACGCTTTCCAACTTGCATAATGGAGGTTGAGGATGCGTGGTATGAGCTATATTTTGGTTTTGAGATGGCTCTAAATATGTGTGGCTCATGAGAACTCATACCATGGCATTTTTGGATCATTTTTGGGCCTACAATAATATCGTATGGCAGGTTTTTGTCCCCTTTAGTCTATATATTAAAAAGCATATGATAGAGGATATAAGAGAAATTTTTGCAAGCTTATGTAATCAAATTTCTACCAAAGGAAGATGAAGTTGTTCTCCTCAAAAAAGGTATTTTCTAATGTATATATATCATTCTCATTTGGTGGATGATTTTTCTTAATTTCTCTCTCCTTTCTTTGTTTAAACTTTGGAAAGTTATTAATATTTTTTATAAATTTTATTACTATATTTATATCCTTGGAGGATAGTATGGAAATGTCTAGAATACTCAAAAACTAATATAACTTAATTGTTAAAGGCTTCATTGGTACTTTTCCTAAAATTTTGTATCAAAGAAGAGGTGGTTATGTAGTTTGCACGTGAGTTATTTGTACGTGAGCTATTTGTACTTGCATATTGTTTGTATGCACTTGCATGGACTTGTATAATGGTTAAGCATATGATTACATATAATTGCATGAGATGGATCCATGGTGATTTAGTTTTAGTACTTCTTTATTTTTGTTTTGGAAATTTTTTCTCTATTTCATTTTTGTCTATATTTATTATTGAGATTGCAATGTGGAAATATTTTGGAAGGAACTAACAAGTTATTTATCATATTCGTGCATGGTATTTTGTAATGTATTTGTTTTCCTTTTATTTCAAGAAATAATATTGCAAGCATTGCTAAAATGGTGGAGAAGTTCAATGGAGTTGGTCATATGTATGCATGTTACATGATTGTGAATTGGAGATCTTATTTGTTAGTATGTGTACCATCTATGTAATGTCTTCATTATACACATGTTTTGAACTTTAATTTCTCCTTATTTCTCCTTGATAAGAATTTCCTTATTGATCCTAACCATTGGCTACAAAATTTTGCAAGTATAAATGGTTCTATTTTCTAACCCCACACATATATTTTTTATTAGGGTTTCAACCCTTTCCATTTTGGTATACCTCCCCACAAAAGCTCTATCCTCCATTTCCCCCTTTATTGGAGCTTTAGAATTTTCTCTACTAACATGTCTTTCCCCAACTCCTTGAGTCATGTTATGTGTTATGTGTCAAGAAACATCCCCAACCCATGAAGTCTAACACCATTTTGTCCTGGTAATTGTATATTATTCATCTTACACACTAGGTTATCATTTTGTTGACTCTGTTATCAACTTGAGAGCTTGTAATGATTAATTTTTCTCTTAATGAAATATGAGATTTCTTATTTCGAAAACCCTTGATGGAATCAATATTCTATAATTTTGAGGGGTTCTATTAAGGGTTATTAAAAATCATTAAAGTTAAATATCGAGGTTTGTAAGGGATATGCTTGAGTATTTTACTAAATAGGATAAACTATTAATTAAAATCTAAATATTTTTTCATTGAATAATCATTGTATAAATACAATAGTATCAAAGTAGACAATTATACTAGATTGCAACACATGTTAAAGATTTATTTTTTCCCGTGATAGAGAGACCAAATACCTTAAACAAGAATAAAGAAAAACACTAAGTGGAAGTTTAAAGCACCAAGCGTTTGGAGTCAAGATAAGATGTCATGGTTGAGGGATGGAATGGAAAAAGAAGAAAATTGAGGAGGAAAGGAGGAATTATTTCAAAAGAACTTTTAGAATAATAACCAAGGGAAAAGAGAATCAAATGAACTCATAAGTAAAATAGTAAAACAATTGAGTGTAGTTCACTTATGAGGAATAAAAAATCACACAACATGTATCTTGAAATAGTCGGTGGAGCCATAGCACAGGGTCTTCACTAGATAGGCAATATCGTATCACGTGCATTCATATTGGGGGATATTTTATCCCCAAAATCAGATGTAGTATATTGGGAATATAATAGGGACACTGGGGATTTATAAATTTGACAGAGGAATACAAATATCCAAAAACATGTAAGAAGTAGCGGGAAAAATATTGACAATATGAAATTTGAAAACAATTTCTCGAGAAATGGCTAAGCAACGATTTGGAAAAACTATTTTGATTTTCCAAATTTTGAAAGCACACAAAAACCAACAACGAAGTGGCAAGAAACCAGTAGCGAAGTGGAAGGACCTGCAAATTCAAGTCATTAACAGTTTTTGGAGCCACACACATATTTCAATCACAGGAGCACAACATTATATATGTTCCTTTTCCACTTCTATTTTTTAGTTCTTAGATTGTTGTAACAATCATTTTTAGATTAAATCTCTAAACTTGAGCATTTCATATTGTAGACACCCTAAATTGGTCAATATAAATCAAAGACATGGATTAATTAATAAAGCTATTAATTAATTAAATTCAAGCCAAGAGGGATTAATTAAACTATGTAATTGATTTAATCAATTAGTTATACAGTTCAATTAATTTAATCAAATCCAACCCATCTAATTCCCCTACATGGCTAATTTAATTAATTGTTTGAATTAATTAATTCCTAATTTATTTCAACAACCCCTAAGGGACAAATATCAATTAGCTATTAAGAAAAGAGGATTGGGAGCACATAGATCACTCCAAGGATTTTCTATCTTATCCACTCATTTAGCCTTTTCTATCCTCACCACTCATTTTGTCATCTTGTCCCTCTATTTGAAACACATCACTCAACCTTAACCTCCACCATACTTTGACCATGGTTAATCAAACTCACACCCCTACCCTTGGGAATTCCTATAAATAGAAGGAATTTCTTAGTGTAAATAACGAATTCACATTTTAGAGCACCAATTCACTTGATATCAATTACATTTAGCATTAAGTATTCTTAATTAGGATCATAATGACAATTTGCATTTTACATAGTTCTTCATTAAGATCTTTCATCCTAGATCAAATTGTGCATCAATTAGCTTAATATCATCAATCATATTTCATTTCTCATTTTCTAAGTTGTCACTAGGATCTCGAATGTAGATGAGAGAAATAGTCCTTAGAACTAGAGAGAAATGAGATGCTCAATAGGTTTATCATTTTAATCGATCTAATCATAGTTTATCTTTCAATTTGATTTGACTAACTCATTATTAATGTTTCATTAAGTTTGTGTGTAGATCAAACATACATACTACATTTGGCGCCCACCGTGGGGCTCAAACCTCATATTCTAACATCAATTTTGAAGGGTTTAGATTGCAGATTCTTGGAAACCATATGATTCTTGCACCTGGTAAAGAGATTATCGCACCTAGTATAAACATTCTCGCACTTGGTACAAATTTTCTCACACTTGGTACTAAGTTTCTCACACCTGGCCTATGAAAGCTCGCACCTGGTTAGTGAAAGCACACACCTAGTCAGTGAAAGCTCATTCTTCGTCAGTGAAAGCTCACACCTAGTCTGTACAAGCTCGCATTTGGTCCAAAGAAGCTCCCACTTGGTTCAAAGAAGCTCACATTTGGATTTGGATGTTAAATAGTTCTATTTGATGGTTATGTTGTGCATTTGCATAAATTATGACATTTAGGGAAGTTTGCATGTCATTTAGGGAAGTTTGCATGTCATTTAGGGAAGTTTGAATATCATTTAGGAAGGTTTGAATATCATTTAGGGAAATTTGAATATCATTTAGGGTAATTTGCATATCATTTAGGAGAATTTGCATATCAGTTAGGGAAATTTTTTATATCAGTTAGGAAAATTTGCATATCATTTAGGAAAATTGGCATATCATTTAGGAAAAATCTTGCATAACATTCAATCTATTTTTGTGTTGCATTTGGTCTGTTTTGTGTTGCATTTGGTATGTTCTATGTTGCATTCAGTCTATTCTCTATTGTATTCGGTCTGTTATGTGTTACATTCAGTCTATTCTCTGTTGTATTTGGTATATTCTGCGTTGCATTCAGTCTGTTCTATGTTTCAGTTGGTCTATTTTGTGTTCAATTTGGTCTATTCTATGTTGTATTTGGTTTGGTTTGTGTTGCATTTGGTCTGTTTTGTGTTGCATTTGGTATGTTCTGCATTGCATTCGGTAGTTGTTTTGTAGCATCTTGTTAATTATAAGAAACATTACATTTAAGTTGTATAATTGATAAGTTTGACAATTAATTGTTCTTTTTGATGAATTGCAAATGAATAAAAAGATCAAATCAATAAAAAATCAGAAAGCGACATACAAATCACCTGATTATTATCAAGAGAAAGAGGTAAAAATCCTATACAAAGACGCAAAGTGAATAGAACTAGCAATCAAAGTTGAAACTTTGGAAGTAAGAATTCTAGTGCAAAATATGTATTGGAAGATCGTTGATCTTTATCAAGCCTTTCATAATACTTATTTCATTCATCTTGACAACTCTCTCACTTGAATATGGTGTATTTTATGAAAGTTCAAAAAGAAAAGTGTAGATCACCTGATTATTGGAAAGAGAAGGAATCTAAAAGAGTGAATGATTATGCTAAGAAAATCAATAACACAAACATAGTGGAAAACTTAGAAGAAGTGAAAGCATACAAACATAACATCAAAATTTTCAAATTTGATTGAGCTAAGTTTCCATCTTTGGCCTAAGGAATTTCCATTCATAATCAAGGTGTATTTAGTGTTGGTTTTCCTTCATTTTGTTTGCTTGGTTGTTAAACTAACGTTCAGGAAAAATCTTGGATACTAAGGAGCTTGGAATGATCATTGAGGTAAAGTATAACAAAACATTACAAACCTCAAAAATGCACATAAGCTTTGAGCAGGGTGAGTTCTAAAAACCTTTTTATTTTAATTTATTTGTTTAAAATGTGACATCTCAAAGTTTGAAATCTAGCTTAAATAGAAACCTATTATTGTTTGTCGAATGAAGCATTAGGCCTATGCTCTCAACTTTTAAGTTGATCAAAATGCCAAACATGTTAAATTTGACAATAGAAAGAAAGGTTAAGGAATGAACAAACACTAAAATAAATCCTCTTTGTTTGTGAATGAAAAGAATTATGCCTATGCTCTCAACTTTTTAAGTTGATCAAAATGCCAAACATGCTCTATTTCCATAGGTTAAAAGGCTTGGAAAGATCAAAATTGTCAATTATTTTTGGAAGTGGAAAGTAATAGGGATATTATCTCATCATTCTTAGGGTGATCAAACTCCTCGACTTACTTGTCATTTCGCTTCATCGCTTTTATGAACATGCTACTTAGATTTGAAACTTAGAAGGCTCGCCTCCCAATATTTTCTTTAATAAATCCAGTGAGAGGGACAACCTAAAGTGGGAACAGAGATAAAGCCAACTTTTTCCAATTTATTATAAACAAATACCTTCTTTAAGATAATTATTTTAAGGGAAACGATATCTTATGCCTGGTCTCCTCTAGTGGTCTATAGGACCTAAATAGCATTTATGCTACCATGAGGCCTTGTAATACATTCATAAGATGCTTTTGCATGGAATCCTAAATAAATCATGGTTAAATAGAAATCTTACCTCATTATCCATCGCAACCAAAATTGGCTGTAAAGGTAGCTTGTCTAATTTGATTTCTTTGTATCAAGTCTTGTGAAAATGTTGCAAAAAGAACACAAACCGGATTTTTATAGTTGTTTTAATTTGGATAATATTGAATGCTTAAGTGTTGTTGTTAATTATCTTTTGAGATGGGTTCTTTTATGAAAATATTTCATTGGTGTTACTCTAAACAAGTGATCCTTCATACAATTCCAACCAAACCACATCAAATAACAAGTAGTGTCCAAACATCCAAATCCTTGATTTTTGAGAAGTTCACCAACAAGGATTATAGGTCCTTTTCCTAGAACGAACAAGACCAAGATCCATCAAAAGTCTTCATCATAGATATATATCTTTCTCTATTAGGCTTCATCATTAGGGTACACTTTCATTTGTTGAAAACAAAAATTGGAATATTATTTGTTGGTTTACCCTACTAAAGATGGCTTACTGAGAGGGGGTGAATCATAAAATAATAAACTTTAATATTTTATATCTGAACCTCTGATTCAACTCGGTGATTCAAATAACAACAACAACTGAAACTTGTAGACACTTTATAAACTTGATAAATAACATATAACATAAGCAAATAATATTAACAGTTATCAAGCATCACATGTAACACCAGTTTTAATGACGAAACCCAATTTGGGAAAAACCTCTGTGGGAATTTTCACCCACAAAAATAAATACTCTCCTGAAGTATGCTCGATTAAGAGCGAATTCGGTTAAAGATTACAATGCACATTTGTTAGATGTGTTGGAAATATAGATGGAGTAACTGAGAGGGGAGGGGTGAATCAGTTACCACAAAAATAAATCCACAAGTCCCTTAGATGTCTTTAATATATACTGCTGTTACTCGGTAGATTAACTTATT
>MU224540.1:7364711-7383185 GCA_018584345.1 Thuja plicata | reverse complement strand
GCAACTTATCTTGCTGATACAGATCTCTGTTCTGCTCCAATAGATCCTTACTGATCAAATATATCTTTGCAGCACCTCAAGGATATCTCTAATCCTTCATCAGAATTCGCACATTTCTGCTTCTTTTCATTTTCACATTTTTCCACTCTCTTCTTGAATTCGCAACTTGATCTTTCATATATACCCTTCAGGTTATCAAGTCGGCCCAATTACAAGTTTCAATTAATAAATATTACATTGGTCGGCTGTACAATCATTTCACAAATAAAATCCTTCGCAGGCTGACGCAGTCCAGAAATTATATTCCAGTGTTGACCAACTGATGCTCGGTGAACACTGCAGATTCTGCGAAAATCCTTTGGTAACCGAGTGAACTCGGTAAAGTCTAACTTTCTGTCACATTTTCTTTGATGACCGAGTGAACTCGGTAGAGACTGAATTTCCTTTGTCGACCGAGTGAGCTCGGTTATAACTAACTTCACGGTATAGTATTCTGGGGCGCTTGGTAGACTCTGTAAATAGCTTCTCTTACCGTCTGAGCTCGGTAGACTCTGTCAACTGTCTTGCTGAACATTCTGAGCTCGGTAAACTCTGTCCAATGACTGATATGACATTTGTGTAACATCAAGGACAATACACAATTAAACAATTGTTTCCAACAAGATGTAACCCTATTATGGGATTTACTTTAGACCTGTAAAGATCTTCACCCTTCTAGGAGTGGCCTGGTTAGAGGGCTTAAACATTCATCTTAGAATGTTACCTTTCTCAAGGATTTACAAAAGGACTTGTTAGGTCCACTTGGTTAAGAGATTTTCTATTATAAATGTTAGTAAGAAATAATGTACTAAAGTGACCTGTGATTCTACAACTATACTTTTCTTGAACAGATCCTTTGTTTTCTCTCTAAAACTTACTAGCACCAACAACTCATCAACTCACCAGTCTCTCCTCTGGACTGGTTATCCAACTCTTTCACTACTCTGCTCGATAGCTCTTCAACTATTCACTTCGCCAAAACTTTATATAAACATACAAACTGTTTAATATATAGGCCTTTTTTTCCCTCTTAATCCTATTGATTAGGTTTTCCTTTAATTTAACTCAACCATCATACCATCTCAAATCAAATGATATAATGTATTTGCATCTTTTTTAGGCGGTTAACCTTGCTTCATGACTTGCACTTTTTCTTGTAACTCACAACTTTATTTTATCGCTTAATCAACATTACTGATTTTGAACTTGACTTTCCATGACCGTAGATCTTGTAACAAACTTTTCCTTCATCCTTAGCATCTTCTTGATCTATGTGCCTTTGCATTAAATTCATGTTGCTCCTTAAATTCAATCTCTGTTTAAACTTTGTTACTTGCTTAGTGACTTCGGTGAATATCTTCACTCGGTGTCTGACTTTGCTCGGTTGCCAACCTTGCTCATTAACTGACCTTGCTCGATTGTCAACTTCACTCAGTGACTATCTTTGTTTCGTGTGACTGACTAACACCTCACTTCTCAGTAACTAGATTGTTCTCTTTACCAACTTGACCTTTCTACTTTACCGACTTAACAACATCAAATGTTAAGTAAAAACAATTCTACCAATAGTTCCTTATCATTGTCTAATCTTTATTATCCACCCAATTAAGTTCCTCTCTGATTGATATGGAAAATTAATATAAAATATAAATCAATTGCTTGACATCAATGACAAACTAACAACTGATCTAACCATTCTACTTGCTTGTATTCTTCTAAACTCGGTCTTCATCACCATTACCATCAGTTGGTTAAAAATCTCCCTCTTTGGCATTGATGGGAACACTATTAATTGATGATGGTATACTCTAATCTCTTTGTACTATCTTTTCTCCCTCTTAACTTTTTATTCCTCTTTTCCTTCTGTCACATTCTCCCTCTTACATGTAGTCTCCTTTACTTGTATTCATCACTTACTTCTCCCTTGTACTTACTTCTCCCTTGTGAATTCATGAATTACATACTTCTCCCTCTTTAACAGCAATGCCAAAGATCCATACTCCCGAAATCTTTTTCATGTAGTGAATCATATATTGCATGTACTAATTTCACTTTGCATACATAATTCCTTTCACAACTTCAAGCATCACCTAAAGTGTGAACACTAGCATCAACTCATAATTCAAATATTCTAATGAGTTATAGGATTTATGCAACATTCCTCTTGCATTAATAAATGTTGGACAGGGGTAGTACCCCTAATTTAACTTTGAGATACTCAAAATCATCCTTCGGTAGTGGCTTGGTGAATATGTCAGCAAGATGCTCTTTTGAATTCACATATTCCAACATTACAAGCTTGTCTTGTACTTGGTCTCTCAAGTAGTGATACTTGATAGATATGTGCTTGGTCTTTGAGTGCATTGCCAGATTCTTTGATATGTTTATATAACTTGTATTGTCACAATAGATAGTGACTGGATTGGTGTTCTCTTCTTGCATACCTTCATGTAGCTGTTTGATCCACACAATATTTGCACAATTCATAGTTGCAACAACATACTCAGCCTCGGCAGTAGATTGTGATATACAACTTTATTTCTTTCTAATCCATGTAACTAGTCTTTCTGCTAAAAAGAAACCTCATCTTCTTGTACTTCTTCTGTCATCAATTTTTTCATCCCAATCAACATCAGTATAGACTTTCATGTAAAATTCTCCTCCTTTATTTTATAGTAGGCTGAAATCTTCAGTGCCTTTCAGATATCTAAAAATTCTCTTAACTACAAACACATGTGTTTCCTTCAAATCGAAAGAAAACCTTGCAACAATTCCTACTGCATGAGAAATATCGGGTTTGTTGTGCACTACATATTGCAACTTGCCAATCATGGATCAGTAGAGTGTCTCATTGACTTCTTGTGACCCATCCTCTTTAGATAACTTGCAACTAGTGACCATCAGTGTTCCAACCGATTTTGAGTCATCCATGCCAAAGATCTTTAGGATATCCTTAATATATTTTGATTGTGTAATATATATCCCATCCTTTAACTATTGAATTTGAAGTCTAAGAAAGAAATTAATCTCTCTAATCAGACATTTCAAACTCCTTTCTCATCTCCTCAACAAAAGATCTGCACAATGTGTCATTACCTCTAAAGATAATGTCATCAACAAATATCTCAGCAATTAAAACTTTGTTACTGCTACCACATTTCAGATACACATTGTTGTTGTCACTAGTTCTTTGAAATCCCATTTTGATTAGATATGAATGCAATCTTTCATACCATGCTCGGGGTGCTTGTTTCAAGCCATACAGTTCTTTGTGCAATTTTCATACTATGTCTCGGTTAGTATTCTCAGAAAATCCTTCAGCTTGATCAATATATACTTCCTCTTCAAGAATACCATTAAGAAATGCAGACTTAACATCCATTTGATAAACTTTGAATCCCTTATAAGCCGCATATTCTAGTAGAATCCTTACTCCTTCTAATCTAGCAATAGGTTCAAAATTTTCACCATAGTCAATTCCTTCTTCTTGTGCATACCTCTTGAAAATTAATCTTGCTTTATTTCTTATTACATCACCATGCTCATTCAGCTTATTTTTGAAAATCCACTTAGTACCGATTACATTCTTATCTTTTGGTCTCGGTACCAAAGTCCATGTATTATTCTTTTGAACTTGATCTATCTCTTTCTTCATTGCTTTCATCGAATCTTCACTTTTTAAAGCATCTTTTACTTTTCTCGATTCAAGTTCAGATATCAAGAATGTGTTTTCTCTTAGCTTGCTTCTTGTTAGAACTCCAACATTCTTATTTCCAATGATTTTACTCAGTGAGGGGTATCTCTTTACATACTTTTCCAACACAATCTCAGCAGCCGGTGGTATCTCTTCATTTCCATCATTCGATGGAAGCTCTCTTTGCTCATAATCTTCCTCGGTTTGTTATTTTGGTAGTGTGTCTGGAATCTCGGTTTGTACATAAAAAAATCTTTGGTAATCCTCAGGTTCCTTCTTGTTATCTTCATCATTTTTCTCTGCAAATTCATCAATTCTCACATTTGCACTTTCTACAATTTTGTTAGTATTCTTATTCAAACATTTGTAGGATTTTCTCTTAGTAGAATATCCTAAAAATATTCCTTCATCTCCTTTAGATTCAAATTTACCATCTCTTGCATCTTTAAGAATATAACACCTACTTCCAAATACTTTGAAGTAACTTACATTTGGTTTGTGTCCATACCATATCTCATAAGGTGTTTTGTTAGTTCCCTTCTTTATTTGGACTTGGTTAAGTGTATAAGCAATAGTGTTGACTGCTTCTCTCCAGAAGGTTTGAGAAATCCCATTCTCAATCATCAGTGTTCTAGCACAATCCATAACGGATCTATTTCTTCTTTTAGCTATACCATTATGTTGTGGTGTTCTTAGTGTAGACATCTGCCTCTTTATACCATGTTTATTGAAAAATAGTGTAAATTCATCAGATGTAAACTCTCTGCCTCTGTCAGATCTTAGACATTTCATCTGTCTCCCTGTTTCTTTTTCAACTCTAGCCTTGTACCACTTAAATATTTGAAATGCATCAGATTTTTCTTTTAAAAACATAACCGACATCATTCTAGAATAATCATCAACAAACAATATGAAGTATCTATCTCCATAGTAGCTCTGTGTTCTCATGGGACCACATAGGTAAGTGTGTACCAATTCCAATATACCTTGTGTAGTATAGGTTTTTCTTGTAAATCTCAATTTAGTCATCTTACCTACTTGACATCGCTTACACCTTACATTCTCAGGTTTGTCTATACTTGGTAGACCTCTTACTTTGTTGTTCTTACTCACTTTGATTAAGTTGTCAAAATTAATATGACATAGCCTTTTGTGCTACAACCATACATCTTCAATCTTAGCAAACAGACAACTCTTTATGGATGTATCAAGGAAGAATAAGTTACCTATAGATTGACCTATGGTAGCAATCTGACTTCCCTTGTGATCAAATACTTTGACCTTCTTGTTTTGAAATTCCAGTCAGTGAACTATATTATTAATTGTGCCACACTCAAAAAATTGTATTCCAGGCCTTCAAGCTAATAGACATCATCACACTTAGTATTGTTCAGCAGAATTATAGAACCTTTTCCCTTCACAAGATATGGGGCATCATTTCCAAATCTAACATTACCACCATTATTCTCTTTCAAAGTAATAAACTTACCAGTATCACCAGTCATGTGGTGTGAGCAACCGTTGTCTATAATCCATGTATCATTTTTACTTACTTGTAATATTAGGGATTTTTCTTCAACATACCTTTCTTAATCAGACTCATATTTAATAACAACATAAATAACTTCTTCTTCATCATCATCATCATCAATGTCATTATTAGATGAACCTCCTTCAACAATGTAGCATGCTTTCTTTCCTTCTTAAAATCTCTGAATCTTCTAAATATGTTCTCAGTCTTGTTGGTGTCTTTGTTATCTTTCTTATCATTATTGTCAGGACAATTAGAAGCTATGTGACCAATATTTTTGCATGAAAAAAATTTCAAAGGTAGCTTACCTCTGTACTTTCTTTTACCTCTCGGTAGTCTCCTAGCCAATAATACTTCAAATTTAGCTTCATTATTTTCATCTTCAACATATAGATCTTTAAGCTCTGTCTTACAACTATGAAACCTTTCACTAGAACTACTTGCATATCCATCACTAGATCTATAATCTCTAGAATTCCCAATAGTCAAGGATGATCTAAACGTAGATTCAATCTTAGAAGTAGCAGGCAAACCATTATAAAAATCATTTAGCTCAAAAGAAGTTAGCTTGCCAATTGTAGCATCCAAAATAACAACCATCTGTGGAATGGATCTCAGCTCTTGAGTAACAGACACTCGGATGGGATAGATAGGTAGCAGTGTTCTAAGCATCTTTCTTGTAACATCTTCTTCATTAATGGTTCCATCAGCACCTCTAATAGCAATAGCAATCTCCTTTAGTCTTGTGTTATATGTAGTAATGTTTTCTCTTTCTTTCATTTTCATTGATTCAAAATTTCCTCTTAAGCTTTCAGCCTTAGCTTTCTCAACATGTTGATCTCTGCCAAAAACCAGTGTATGCCTATCCCACATCTACTTAGCAATATCACAACCTTCTAAATCATTGAAATCTAGTTCTGTGAGCATAGAAGTTATCTCTATCATCACTTGCATGTGTTGTTATCTTGCTCTTATCTGCTCAAGTTTCAGAGGAAAAAATGGTAGAGGTGAGTACTCATTGTCAAGATGATTTAGTGCATAATCTCCAATACCAAATATGTGAAGCCTCATTCTGTTATGCCATGTAGAAACATTATTTCTATTCAACTTTGGTATTTCCCTCTTATACATCTTTGGATCTTTAACTCAAGTACCTTTAAACTTATCTTCTCAGAGCACTAGCTCTGATACCAATTGTTGGTTTACCCTACTAAAGATGGATTACTAAGAGGGGGGGGTGAATAAAAAAATGAACCTTAATACTTTAAATCTAAACCTCTGATTCAAATCAGTGATTCAAATAACAATAGCAACTGAAACTTGTAGACACTTTATAAACTTTATAACCAACATATAACATAATAAAATAACATTAACAGTTATCAAGAATCACACGTAACACCATTTTTATATAGGAAACCCAATTTGGGAATTGTCACCCACAAAAATAAATATTGTTCTAAAGTATGCTCGGTTAAGAGCCAATCCGGTTAAATATTACAATGCACATTTGTTAGATGTGACCTAGTTAGGGGATTTACCTTAGACCTATTAAGATCTTCACCCTGTTAGGAGTGGCCTAGTTAGAGGACTTAAACATTCATCTTAGAATGTTACCTTTCTCAATGATTTACAAAAAGGACTTGTTAGGTCCACTCGGTTCTAGAGTAATTAAGCATAATTTAGTTCATTTTCATAGCAATTGTTGTCAATTCATGCATTTAGGAGCCTAATTGAGCATAATTAAGATCATTTTTAGATGCATTTAGGCATTTTATTTGAATATTTCATCATATAATTGTCAATTCACAATGAAATAGTGTTAAATCTGAGAGCATTTTGAGTAATTCATTTGGATCTTCTATGTAGGAAGCAATAGGATGATTTTAGTAGGTTTGATTGTTTCAATTTGATTGAATTTTTATGCTAACCTACTAATGCAATGTATTATTGAGTGCTATGTGCAGATAATTGCAGATATACATCTTACACATCACATTTTGGTGCCTACCATGGGCCTCTTAGCCCTGATTTTAAAAAAATTAACATTTTGTCCTGCAAGACAAGCATAAGGAAATGCAAAATGGCATCTCAGGTAGTTATTTCAACATCTCTAGGGTCATTTTGTCATCTTTTGAATTTATTTTATCATCTTTGGTCTGTATTTCATCATCTCTTGTCTTTATTTCATCATTGTCGAAAGGTATAAACTTTGTATTTTGTCATTTTTAGATTTTATTTCATCGTTTACATGATAAAACATTGCTTTCGGTAGATATTTTTTTTGTTTGTAGTTTATTTCATCATTTTGGGTAATCATTTCATCATTTTTTGTAAAGTGTCAGTTTAGGTTACTATTTCATCGTCTAAGAAACAAAGAGCAAAAACACAGATTTATTGTTGATCAATCTTGTGTACTAATGACTAATGTTTGATTTTTTTTTGGTTTTGATCATTAAAATAGCCTAACAAGTGTATGCAGGACGCTATCAAAGAATTACTTGACAAAGATTTCAACTCAAACATCAAACTACTAATGCTTGTCATGCAGGTTGCCTTGGAGATCAACTAAACTTTATGCTTGCTAATGTTTTTTAGGCACCTAATTCAAATTTAAATCTTAACTTGATTAGAGGATTATGCTCTTTTCCCATTGGGAAAAACAAAAATTTGAAAGTCAAATTAGGTTTTGAGTTGAAATTCTTGGTAAATTAACATTTTTTGGTGTGTTTGGGAAAGGTGACAAGGTAGGATAGTATGCTCTTTTCCCATTGGGAAAATTAGATACCTAGACCCTGGAATCTAATAAATTTAAATTCTTGTTATAAAATTTAGATGGGCCTTTTGATTGAGGTAAAAATCTCCTAGGATGACCCACGTGAGAACGAGGTTTCAGCCACACCACTCCAACTCACGTTAATCAAATTTACTTCTTGAGGCCAAATCTCCGGAAGTAGTATACCATTTGAGGTTATACTCGGCCCTTGCCTAACACAAAGTAGGGCCTTACGGTCTCATTCATGTTTATGTGATTTCTTCTGCTAAGGTGCTATGTGGGGCTATACGCCTTAATTTTTCTTGCATAGATGCAGAGGATGTATCCGAACGGAGACCCTTACTAGATTCCATAAAATAGAAATCTACCTAGTTCACTTCTGAAAGGTGATAATATTTGCGCAAGGAAGATAGTAACTTCCCCAAGATACTTGCTTTATCGTGCCCTCACTAGCACTTGGAGTTGGATAATACAAAATTGATTGACCCATTGCGTGATCTTCAGTGGTCATATTTTGATTACTTTTTGAGTGTGTACCTAAGTTTACGAGAAATTTTTTTCATGCTAAGTTAATTTCATAGGGATAGGTGTGTTTTAATTTGTGGCTATAGTCACAAAAATCTAAACAACATGAACTCCTTGTCAATACAAAAGAAGTCATTTTGTTTGGTCTGTGTGTATCTCTAATTGAACAAACAAGAACACCTAGAAACACACCTAAAACATCAAAGATCTTGCAAATTTTTTATTATCATCCAGACACAGATTCTCAAAAGGTTGTCTCTTATGCTAAAAAATTATCTCTAGTTGTAAAATATCATCTCAGGCATTTTTTACATTGTCTGTCAAAATAAGGGTCATTTTTGTACTCTTTCTATCAAAATCAGTTCATTTTTGGGATATTCTTTGAGATTGACTTTCAAATCCAATCATCACAAGTATACATAACATCAAACCTTTATTTTCAAGATCAATTCAATTATTCTTTATTTCAACAACCTATCACTAGTCTCAATTGGTCGCATCAACCTTTCTTGTTTAGAGATCAACATCAAGGTCAGTATAACCATCATTAAGATCAGAAACATCATCTAATCAACATCATCATTTATCATCCACTTTGACCAATTGTTAAGCTAGTCTATATAATATTGAAACAACAGGTGATACATTTATCATATTTTAAATCAAGAATCATTCAATCTTACATGGCGTGGATAAGAAGTGGTCATTTTGAACAAATAGATATTGTACACATTCCTCAAACAAGGCTTGTACCATAATCACAACAAGATCAAAATCAAGACCCTTTCACTTCTAGTCAAACTATCAATCTATAATGTCATACCAATAACAACATGGCAAGAACTGAGAATGAATGGGCAACACGCACTAACAATGATAACCATGATGAAGAAGAAGAGATAATAAATTTAAAAACTCCATCAAGGTGCAAGGTTTTAAAAGATAGTGGATAAACTCTTAATGGTTGATAAAGACAAATACTTCATGCATCTAGCATCCACAAGAACCAAGTTGCCTCAAGACTTTGATGTTGAACAACTCAAAACGTATTAAGAAGAAAATCCTATGGCTACTCTTGTCAAATAGATTGAAGCATTGCAAACTCAAATCCTTGACATAAATAAGGAAAATGACACAATTTTGAAGAAATGTTCACTAAATGCACTTTGTCCGATGTCATTTGATTCTAATCTTCATATGCAACCATTTCCACCCAATGTGGACATACCAAAATATGATAAGTATATGGGAATTAAGGAACGTCAAGATCACATACGGGAGTTTTATACTCTTAGTATGGAATTCATTCATGAACAAACATACCTTATGAGGCTATTTCCACATAGGTTAGGTGGACATGCGGCATAAATGTTTTCTAAAATACCTCATGGGATAAAAACTGTTGAAGAGTTGGTAGATCAATTCATGCAACAATATTCATATAATATATAACATCTTGTCACAATGATCAATCTATACAACACCAAACAATATGTCAGTAAACCTTTCATCTCATTCTTTCATAGATGGAGAAGGATGTTTTACAAGATATCCTTTCTTGATTCCCGAAATAGAGAAGATGGACATGTTTGTTGATAATATTGTAATAGAGATGAATCACTATCTTCAACTTCAGTGTATTCCAACATTTGAGAAAAGGGATAGGGATGGGGATAAAATTGAAGATACCATGGTTAGAAAAGGAAAGATCAAGGTTTATAAAGAATCAAAAGGATCTTATACTAATGCGAATAACAACCAAGATAAATCCAAGCACTGGAACAAGAATCAGAATGTTGTAAATGATGGGGTGGTAGATGCTCAAAATATAAAGCTAAAACAACCAACCTTAAATATTTCTACTACTCCTCCTCCAAAGGTTCCTAATACAACATCTAACTTGTGAATCAATCAAGAATCAAAGAAATAGAAACCACCTTTCATGAATGGCCCTAAATAGATATTCACGCCTCTTGGAGAGTCTCTCGAATCAACACTATGCAAGCTTCCCACTCATAAAGTTATTACTCTACCTGAAGCTAGACCATATGAACCACCAATTAAACCAAAATGGTGGAATGATGTGCATTATTGTGAATATCATCGAAACAAAGTCCATGAGATGAATGAGTACATGAATATTAAACATTTGTTGCAAGAATTGATAAAAAATAAAGTAATCATAGTGGATGGACATAAGAGGAATGAATATCATAAGATATTTAAAACACCATTTCCCAATATGAGAAAGGAGAATCATCCAACACCAAGGCAAACCAAGTGAATTATACTCATTCTCATCATAACACTATCAAAATGTTGGAAGCATGGGATCAACACATTAATGTGATCATAATCAAAGACAAACAACAAGTTGAATCTACTAACATAGTTACAAGAGGTCAAGCTAAAGTTAGACTAAAAGAGGATTCTTCAAAATTACTAGCATCATCAAAACCAACATCAACCAAACAAGCCTCATCATCTTCATCATCTAATTATAGTTTGGTTGATCAATTACAAAGAACTCCTTCCCAAATATCCTTTCTTGAACTACTCAAAATTTCCCTCTCACACAAGGAGATTTTGGAAAAAGCTTTGGTTGAAACAACTATTCCCAACAATCTAGATGCAAATAAATTTCAAGTCATGGTGGGACATTTGACTACACCGCACCATTTATCCTTCTTAGAAGAAGAGGAAAATGGTCTAAGTCACTCACATAATCTGACTTTACATATAGAAGTGTTGATACATAAACACAGGGTGAAATGAGTATTGATATACGAAGGAGCAAGCTTAAATATTTTTACTTTAAGTCTAGTCAAAGCATTGGGATTCTTAGATCAGGATATAGACCCTAAAAAGAGAATTACTATCAAGGAATATGATGATGAGGAAAGGTCATCTAAGGGGTTAGTAATGTTTCCAATAAGAGTTGGACCCATGGATATAAATGTGGTATTCCAAGTATTATATCTGAATCTATCATATAACATTCTCTTAGGAAGGCCTTGGATACATTAAATGCAGGCGGTGCCTTCAAATTTCCATCAATGTTTGAATTTTTTTTGTAATGGAGAAGAGATCACAATCCCAAAAGACACAAGCTATTTCCAATCCTATAATAATTTTTTCCAGTTGAATGAAAGGATGGTCCCATATAATAGAGAAGCGAAAAGAGAACAACAAACAAAAAGTTCAACACCAATCATTCTGAGAGAATTTGAAAAGAAACTGAAATTGCACGATAATGGGATTGGGAAATACAAGGTAGACTAACTAAATTAAATAAAAAAACTTCCTCTTTCACCAAGATCACAAGGAAGAACCTCATTGACTACAATGTCAGCAGAGCCTAAAGCACAAACTATCTACAATGGAACCTTTGTAAGAGGCATATCAGCAGTAGAGGAAAATGAGGACAATGACGCACTAAAGTGACCATATAAGGAAAAAAATAAATCCTATCAAGAGGTTAAACATGTTCATATTTCAACTCAAAAATATGGACGTGGTCTTAATATTATGCAAAAAATGGGATATCAAAGACAAGGACCCCTTGGAAAAAATAAAGAAAGTCTTGTTGAGCGAATTCTCATGAAATTTAGAGATTCCAAAGATAAAATGAGATTAGGATACAAAGAAGAACAAAAGATCCCACTCATCCATGATGGACCAATTTTTGATGAGGAGAATGAATAATATGAAGAATAAAATGAAATTATCCCTCTATCATATGAATTATTGTTACATATACATGAACAAAATCCCAATTATCAAGGAGATCTCTACATCCCTCAATTTTTGAGAAATCAAGAAAGCACAGTTTTAACACAATTACCATATCTAGGGATAGAACATCCAATAAGAAAATAATATAATGAGGATCATGATGAAGAATCATTCATAACACAACCAACTGTTCAAGCACTTGAGGATAACCAGAATGATTCTCAATAAAATGAATTTGGCGAAGGAACAAATAAACAAGAAAATAGTCATCCTAATTGGGGGCAGCTAGTGATGATCACTCATGTCCTAGACTTGTCACATTATGCTGAGACAGATTCAAATGAATATGAATGAGACTCATTTTATGATGTCACAATGGAAATTGAACTAGATGTGATACAAAAATACACTTTCTGAATTGAAAAGAGATAAAGCTCATGTGTAAGACCATTTGTATTTGGTTCACACAATATTAATGATGACTCGAGTAAAAATAGTGAGATTCATTTCAATCTAAATGATCTTCAGGAAAGTGTTGTTATAGACCTCGTTGATACATTTGAAATCTATGAAAATATATCAATCACGACCCTTGAGATAGTTGAAACCAATCCTAACAATTCCTTGCAACTAGTCCACCCTGAACTTGTTGACTGGACCTTACCTTAATGTGGTAGAATCCTTAACTTCTTCCACCAGTGAATCAAATGTACAGTCGAAAAGGTAATATATTAAGTTTTCTAGTCGCAAAAGAAAAGCTAAAAGCAATCAAAGATATGAGGGTGAAAACCATTCTATGACAGTCTTAGATAAAAATAAATAAAAATAATGGATGTATCCAATGGTGAAAACCTCACTAAAGTGCTATAGGATGGAAAAATTGATATTCTTCCAGAACACTCTTAGAAATGATCATTGATGCTCATAGAACCTACTCAACCAACCAATCTTGGTAACAAGGAAAAACCACAAATCATACACATTGCTGAATCCTTATCTGTAGAGAAGAAACGAGAATTCACACAATTTTTCAAGAAGAAGATAAATTTTGCGTGGTCTGATTCTGACATGCTAGGACTAGATCCTGATATAATAATGGATCACTAGTCTATAGCTCTAGGAGTGAATCCCATCAAACAAAAATTGAGGAAAATGCATCCTCATATCGCACTCTTAGTTAAAGTAGCACTACAACATTTGCGGTCAAATTTCGACGCTAATTTGTGACGACACTACTATTTGTGTGTAATTTTTAATTTTTTTTTCCAAGTGCCCCTGATGCTATCGTAATAGCGACAGTACCATCATAATTTTGACACCTACATGATTATAAACAACAAGAAAAACAAAAAGAAAGGCTCATTTCTAATTTTCGTGATCGCATAGTGTCATGCGCGAAGAGGGCCCTAACTGTGGAAGATTGGAATCTTGGTATATGGCAGCCACGACTTGAGGTAGGCATTCAATATTTGTCTTCTCATTAACCCAATTTCATTTTGATGACATTTGTTGATTTAATGGCATAATATGAATGTTAATACTGGCATTGTTTACATCTTTGCATTTGGAATGCTTGATGACTCGCAAGGTTTGAGAGCTAGGGCATCACTGCTATTGCCTTCAAGGCATTGTGTGAAGTGTTTGATCTATCTTTATTTTTTTTTCTATTGATATTCACTATGTGGTACTCCTTGTTTATGATCATTTCATGAGGAAATGTCTTGATGGCTCGCGGGTCATAAGCTAGGGCATCATGCATTGTTTATGAACTCATTGTTTAATACTAGCATTGTTTACATCTTTGCATTTGGAATGCTTGATGAGCTGCAAGGTTTGAGAGATATGGCATCATTTCTATTACCTTCAAGGCATTGTGTGAAGTGTTTGATCTCTCTTTATTTGGTTTGTTGTTGATATTCACTATGTGGTACTCCCCATTTATGATCATTTCATGAGGAAATGTCTTGATGGCTCACAGGCTGCAAGCTAGGGCATCATGCATTGTTTATGAGCTCATTGTTTAATACTGACATTTTTTACATCTTTGCATTTGGAATGCTTGATGACCCTTGAGGTTTGAGAGCTAGGGCATCATTTCTATTACCTTCAAGGCATTGTGTGAAGTGTTTGATCTCTCTTTATTTTTTTTGTTGTTGATATTCACTATGTGGTACCCCTCGTTTATGATCATTTCATGAGAAAATGTCTTGATGGATCACGGGCTGCAAGCTAGGGCAACATGCATTGTTTATGAGCTCATTGTTTAATACTGGCATTGTTTACATCTTTGAATTTGGAATGCTTGACGACCTGTGAGGTTTGAGAGCTAGGGCATTGTTGCTATTACCTTCAAGGCATTGTGTGAAGTGTTTGATCTCTCTTTATTTGTTTTGCTATTGATATTAACTATGTGGTACTCCCCATTTATGATCATTTCATGAGGAAATGTCTTGATGGCTCGTGGGCTACAAGCTAGGGCATCATGCATTGTTTATGAGCTCACTATTTAATACTGGCATTTTTTACATCTTTGCATTTGGAATGCTTGATGACCTATGAGGTTTGAGAGCTAGGGCATCATTGCTATTACCTTCAAGGCATTGTGTGAAGTGTTTGATCTCTCTTTATTTATTTTTCTGTTGATATTCACTATGTGGTACTCCCCATTTTTCTTTCAAAAGTGTGTGGCTTGACTATGCACATGCATAATTGTAGATGAGGATCAGTAGTAATAGGATGCTATTCATTACTTAGATATTTTTGATCTAACCCCCATCTATCTTTTCTTTGTAGGTTCTGGATCACATAGGAGCACACTGGATTCATACCTGGGTAACAGATTCATCACTTCAGGCAATGTCTAGTACCCTTATTATTTATGTTCATCCTCTTATGTATGCCTGTACTCTTGCATATTCTTCTAAAAATTGGTGATGCTCACGGCCTGTGTGAGCCCAGATGATTTTATCTTTCAGTTCCTTTCCTTGTATAGTATATACAAGCTATTTGGCATATATATACATGTAATCTTTAGATGCAAAAATTTATTTTCCTTTACATGTATCTTTTCATGAAATGAACACAAATCAAACAAAATCATCTAATAATGAAAACTAGGGTACTGTAGTCACTCATCTAGTAATTAGGTTACCAAATTAGAATGGGCATGAAAAATATGGTAACAAGAACCATTACTAAGGATTGAATATAAGTCTAAAATTCCCCAAACCTATTGTTCTATGTGTCCTTATTTCCTTTGTAATTTTGGTTCAACCCCTATAGGATGCCCAAGCCTAGAGGCCAAGGAAAGTACCCAAGAGCACTTGAAAGAAAGATGAATGAAAACATTGTCCTTATATGGGTAAACCCATTTAATTGTTCTTCCTTTGCATCACAACTCCTACTTGAGGAACCACAATCATGCATTTATGTTCGAGACTTATTATTACCTTGGTCTTTTTGAATCTTAGGATGACATCTCAATTAGGAAAGGAAAACCAAAACCTTTCATAGACCAATCACAACCAAGGCATGTGGGTGTTAATCTGTTGTACAGTTATACTCATAAAATATATGCATAGTTATAAAATTTCATGCCTTGAAATTTTATAACATAGTTTCTTTGCATAGTTTACTATGCTAAGGAACTATGTTCAATGTCAAATGTGTTATCAAGCAACAATGGTTCACATATCGAACCTCACAAAATCTTCAAGCTAGCATGCTATCAAAATAGAATGACAGTGGTGATTTAATGCATCTACAACCTCAACAACATGGAAACATTGATCCAATAACAACAAATACATTATAAATGCCAAGCTCATGGTCTCAATGAAATAAACAGTGTATAAAACAATATATGGTGCACAATAGCAGAAAGCATGTAATGACAACAATAACATCACACACACACACACATAAATATATATGTGTGTGTGTGTGTGTGTGTGTACACACACACACACATATACATAGATATATATACATACATAGACACACACACACACACACACGCACACACACAAGCTATGGAAATTAGTTATAAAAAGGAATACAATAATAAGATTAAAACACTCAATAACTAAATAACCAAAAACTACATATGTGATTTGGACAGAAATAGAAATTGAAAAAAATAAGAAACTAAGGAGTGCAAAGCTCCATAAAATAGAATCCAAGCTCCATTTTGATATTTTGATGTGTCCATTGGCATGGATGTGCACTCAAGGATGCTGGCTCCAAGCTTCAAGATGAGTGGTTTTGAACTGAAAATGGCATTATAAGTTTGCATGGAAAGTGGATGAAAAATTTGAAGGAATGAGTTTTCTTTTATAGAAAATAGGTGAGGAATCAAGGGCCAGGATGCAATTTTGAGGAGAGGTCCAGATGCACCTAGAAGAGAGCACATGGATTGTGCTTCTTCAAGCACATAATATTGTGACAAGATTGGGTTGAAAAGAGGGAGGAATGTGACCATTTAGGGAAGATAGCCAAGAAGACTCTAGAAGATAAGGTTATTAATGAGGGTATAAGAACATTTATGAGGCATTAATGAGAGCATTAATGAGGCATGGGTGAAGGGATAAGAAAGAGCTTGAGAAAGTTGACTTTGGGGAAGGGATTAAATTTCTAATCCAAAGATTAGGAATGTGACATCATTAGGGAGGGTTTAAGATTATGGTTAGGATTTAAGATAGGATTAACAAGGGTGAAGAGGTTGGGATTGGTTTGAACTCTGAGTTAGGTGGTTGGGATTGGTTAGGTTAGCATGTGTGAAGGGGTTGGGTTGAGTTAGAACTCAATTTTAGGTGGTTGAGATAGGTTAGGTTAGGGGTTAAAGGGAATATTAATGAATTGAATCATATAAATAACATATTCATTCAATAATAGGGGAAATGGGGTTTTAATTAATTTATAAGCTATTGGTTGCTTTTGATAATTAATCAGGACTATAGCTAATTAATTAGATTAATTAGGGCTAGGGAATGACATAGGTCAATTATGTAATGCTTAATTACTTAGCTGATATGTCCTAGAAGGCACTAAATATGATTGAATTAGGTTAATTAGATTTGGGTGTCTACATTTTGCCCCTCTTTGACATAATGTTATAATAATGTGATTTTGAAGACGTTTAAAATGATAGACGATGCGAAGATGTGGACGTAGGCAACAAAGTTTCCCCAGAGTAACGATTAGGATAGATTTAGGATATGATGACCAGGAGGATGCCCCCTTGAGAGGGCAATAGGGAAAAAGGTGAAGCCCTAGAGGTATCTCAAAAAGAGACGACTAGGAGAGAAAGGATAGAAGAAAAAGGAAGGGGGGATAGAAGAATGAGGGATGGGAAAGTCAAGTTTGCATCAAGGATGAAGAGTAAGGTTTGATATAGGATTTGATTGGAATAAAAGGGATGGCTTTGCTGGGGATGTTGGCTTCATTCTTTTGATAGGATTTGATTGGACTAAAAAAGGAAAGGCTTTGCTAGGGAGGGGATGCAGGGAATTTTCTTGAAGCTTGAGCGAGGGGTATTTCGGGATGCAATATTTCCATGTAGTTGAGCACTTATTTGATATAGCAATGCTAGAGACCATGCCGAGGTTACTAGGAACACGAGGCCTTGTCATTGGTGTTGCAGAGGAATGACACAAAAAACATGCGAGGGTTGCCTCAACATCACACATGATTCCCATAAGAGCCATGGTGGAAATGATGCTGAAAAATCCCACAAGAAAATGACACTTCCCAAGTGTAGCACACGAACCCAAATGGATTACATACATGCAAGGGTCATATCCGACTAACTCACAAGAAGAAAACAAAAAAATCAAGTTATGTATCCCAGGTGCATCCATTCGTGGCATACCATGATATAAAGAATCATGGAAACTTTGAGGAGGAGAACAGTCGAGATAATCAGGAATGATAACCAAGAACCAAAATCAAATTTCAAGATAAAAAATTCAATAACTGTGTGCATAAATGTTGTCACACTTCTATGAATCATTCCATTCAAGGTTGCTCAAGAATGAGGCCTCAAATACCTCTAGTCATGGATGTGTAAAAATGTAAAATGAAGGCCCTCAGATTGACCTAGTTGTGTCTATTGCAAATACACCATGAAACGAGAGATTTGAATGCATGAAAATGAAATCTAATCTAAATGATAAC